>JACXSJ010000951.1:41027-122497 GCA_014851325.1 Pentalonia nigronervosa | reverse complement strand
GTACACGGTGTACGTAGGCACAACGCCGCCGTAATGATTTCGCGCCAACCAAAGACTTTCGCGGAAGTCGTGCTGCAAAAGTTCTAACAGCGAGTCGAAAGTCGACCCGTCGTCCTGAATAAAAGGAGATATTTTTTGATTTTTTGGACGCAGACTTACGCGAAAATACGAGAAAATCGCCTAGTTCGAATAATCGAGTCGTCATGATGATCTCACCACACCATCGAAAACGACAGATCCTACGCCTAAAAAACGAGATGATAAAATAATATTACATCACTCGATTTAGCGCTCGAAACTCACAGTTGATCGCTAAAAACATATTTACAATGTTTATTTTACCGTAAAAATAAAATAAAGAATACAAATTCTATGATCTAATCAAACAAAAGAAAAAAACCGTTAGTGGAAATATTATAACACAAAAACGGTCTTAAGTGCAAGCTATTTAAATATTAAACTTTAAGAATTTTTAAGTCTGTATAAATTAAACGTTTTAACAAAGACATAACTCAATACAATACTAAAACAACTATTAAACAACTGCTGACAATGACGCGATCAATAAAATAATATTATTTATGTGTTTTTCTGTTTTTATAGCCAATTTAGGAGATAACGAAATTCAAATAAAGGAAAAATCGAAAAAACGATTTCGTAGAAATAGGGTCTGTACATGACTATTTTGTATTAATTTAAATAATTTCTAACGAAATAACAAAAATTCAAAGTTTTCCTTTTTTTAGAAATTACCTACATTAAACGACTAAAAATAATACTAAGAAATGAGACCGAAAGGCATAAAACTCATAAAAAATGCAAGATAAAAATAATTTTGTCATTACATAGTATATTTTGTGAATCAAATTTCTACAAAGACGAGCAACTTAAGTACATTAAAAGAAAAGAAAATATACCAATGAATAAAGTTCCAAGCTCTTTATGAACAATATTATATTATTTTGATTATTATTATTATTATTATAATCATCATTGTATAGACACATTCAAAGGTTGGAGGATAGCCAAAAATCTTTTTCAATGCATTATTACACGACGTCTACAATTATAATACACTGGGACAACAATTCGAAATCGAAAATTCACATTCATTAGCGTATAAAGTCGTGTCTAATACACGTCAAACGGCAAAAACATGATACTACCAGTAAAATATAATTATTTTTGATAAGGTACATGATGCATAAAATATACTATTGATTTGCAAAAATTTGTCTATGCGTCTGACGCCTAGGAATTAGGGTGGCAACACCATATAATTACAATCGTTTGTACTCATTTCGGGACAAATGATTTTATTTTAAGATTATAATTTAAAGGATTATTATTCAAAATCGTTTCAGTTTATCAAAAAATAATTTTTCGGACTCCTTGCTTAGACTCCTTGGAATAGAAATATTTAAATTAATTTTTTTCGTTGAAAATTCGATTATAATCTTTATACATAAAAACGAATGTATGAGGCTTATCGACTTGAATGGGCACTGAACAAATTAGCATTAAATATCGCTCATATATTCTTCAAAACTAGAGGAGTATTTATATTATTTATATATATATATATATATATATATTTGTTTTTTATTTTTATGTTTTTAACCACTACAGGAAACATATGGGATGGCACACACACCACACGAATTTCGTTTTTGCTCGAATATTTTTTGGTTCATAAAATAATATGAAGTTACCATTGATTACAACTGTCCGCGTGTTTAAAGCTTATAAATTCAAACACTACTCGATGGATGATTTTGACGAAAATTTCAAATTTGTTCTCAGTGACACATCGGCTAAGTTTAGAGAATTTATTTTGAACCACTTTCGAGTATAATATATTAAGTGCTATATCCAATCCGACACAGGGGGAAATTAGTTCACAAGCGAGGTTCACCAAAGCCGATTTTCCAATGAACTGAGCGCACCCTATATCCTAAATACTAAAAGCAACGTATATTATGTTTGTTAAATATATTTTTTCAACAGTGAAGTGGGGTTAGTCGCAGCTAGTGCATTATAAATATAACGAAATATTGAAATAAAAGCAATAATATGTTCATAGCTGCCGAAGCAAATGACCACCCTGTAAACTGCAACATTTACATAATATACCATATAGTAGAGATATCAAAACCGAAAGTTTTTTAATAAAAACTTTTTAGTCCATTTATTTTTGTCTTTTCGTTTGTGTTCATCATATTATTTTGGCCACAGTAATAATATGACGAGATCCGACGCACTCTCCGGTTTCCTCTATTTGCTGCTAACGATGAAAATGGTAAATTTTATATCTATGAATAATATATAATATATTACAAAATCAAAATTTACAAAAAAAAAAAATCTATATGTTTATTATGAATGTAATACTACGAAAACACTGAATTAATAGTTTTAGTAACTGATCTCCTCTTACAACGCTTATGATGAACTTTGTAATTATTATCATACACTAACGTTATGTCCCAATTAAACACCAATGATAAACATCATTAATTACAAGTATTTTAATATTTTTTTTTTTTGAAAAATATGTAAATCGTACGATAAGGTAATAACAATCTCACGATGATGGTTTCAAACAGGTAAGCAGTATGAGAGGACGGGTGGGGAAACTACCTATAGGTACAATACAACATGCAATGGTTTTGTTTTCCAAATGACTGAAAGAAATAAGTTGTCGAAAGCTCAAACATTTCAAGAACAATATAATATAGACATAAATTCTTTGCTTGTATTCATTGTGGAAAAAAGTTTTCTTTCACTGCAAAAGTTTTAGGAAACAGTGACAATGGTTAGGAAACAACTAAACACCGATCGTAAGTAAAAGTCGAATGAGCAAAACGAATACTTGGTAATAATAGCAAACTTTCGCTCTTTTGTTTGAATATATACAGTGGATGATAACAGCTGAATTATATTTTTAAACAAAAATCCTACGATTGTATAGTTGTAAACCGTGAATAGTTGGAGGTAACGATTTGGGATTTAAATGAAAAGTTTTTCTAGTTAATAATTTAACAAATGTTAATTTCTTAATGCATATCGAAGTCATTTTAAACTACTGAACAATTTTTAAAGTCGTTTAATTGAAATTGAATGAGTATTTTAATAAAATTATTTTATAATTGTTTAGATTTCTAGTTAGTATACAAAAATAAATACAATATACATTATACTTATGATTAATGTAGATAGATATATAAAAAAAACTATGGAAACTTTTAGGAAATACTTTTTTTGTACTAAAATACCTACTCATTAAGAATAACACAAATAGTATTGACAGTAAAATACTATATTGCTCATCAGTCATCGCATAAAATACATTTTTTATTATGTTATAAAGAAAAAAGGAAGAATAATAGTATATGAATATCATATTTGAACAACTTAATTTTTTTTATACATTACTACAACGAAAAAGTATATCAACATTATTTAAGGAAAAAAAAACATTTTGTAATACATTATTGAACTATATACGATTATAATATGATTAATAGTAATGTCACAAATGTATATTATTAAACAATAAAATAATTCATTTATAAAATACGTATTTTTGACTACCAAAAGTATAATTAAAAAAAAAATAATATTTTTAGATAGTAAAAGCTTATTGGAAAATGTATTGCAATAAGATTTAAAACGATTGTGTTTTTATCCAATATATTATCGGATAGTTTCATTTAGTATATAGAGTACCTGAATATCAAACAGATCAGTGTTGAGTAGAATTTCACAAAATCAAATTATATGAAACCATAGAAACAGAACATGCAAATGCACAGTATATTATAATGCATTCCAACGTTGAATATTCGTGTAATCAGTATAATTTCATCCGTCAACCAAATATTTTCAATGTTCTAAATGTTTAAGCTCCAATTGTTAAACAAGTACAAGAACACGTTTCGAACGCTGTATAAGATTTACTTACATAAATGTATACATACCTACATATATCTAATGAATTATTTACTACGAATAACTAATTATTTATTCAATTATTGACGTTCTTGGAAGAATATTTTTACACAATTTTTAACTAAATTATAATTATTACTAGGTAGTCTGCACCGAAGTTCAGCAAATAAAAAGTATATTTTTTGAATAAAAATATATTAAAATGTTAGTATATCTGAACAAAATATTATATAACTTCATATTATATACAGTGTTAGGACTTGTCTATATAATTATATTTTTATCTTTCATTTTGCCTAGATAAATAATTATAAGTATTTCAATATTTCACTTATCTAGATAAATTTAAGGTACGATTGTTTTAATAATTTATTATTAATTTATATTTTTATATTTAATAATT
The DNA here is from genome assembly GCA_014851325.1 of Pentalonia nigronervosa. NCBI lineage: Eukaryota > Metazoa > Arthropoda > Insecta > Hemiptera > Aphididae > Pentalonia > Pentalonia nigronervosa. The sequence goes on along the minus strand of JACXSJ010000951.1, from coordinate 118,143 downwards.
ATCTGTAATATATCTGAATAAAATATTTTTAACTTTTACCTGTATCTGAGATAAAATAAGATGTTTTTATTTTTATCCAGATGATGTTTTTGTTATCTAGTCCTAACACTGATTAAAATTCTGATTATATAGTATAATCGACAACATTTTAGGAACTTAATCCAACAGAAATTAAATTCATGTCACTTAAATTCTCGTACAAAATAAACTATTAGTTAGTAGGTACTTATACTCTGGGTTATCGCAATGGACGTGTCAAGAATTTCCAAATTATAAAGTATTATATGATATACTTTTACACTCTTGGGTCTACTGTACGACAGTAAAATAAATTGTATTTGAATTATAAGAATAGTTACGAAAAGCGTTTTTATGTATGTTAACGTTTAAATCATGTATACGACATTGCAAGTATTGTGGATGGACTGTAGTCAAATTACAATAACTTTTCTATTTGGATATGAAAAGTGGACTTGTATACATAATAATATTCATATTGGCTTAGCCACTGTTTTATTCCATTTTATTTTATTTTCAAATGCTAACACTATAACACGAGAAATGGCGATGACACATCCCGTATGTATATGACAATACAAATAGTAAAATAACTTTTCATTAAATTGCGTTAATATTAAACAGTTATTTTATTTCCGTTTTTTTTTTTTTGCGAACAGTTTAGTTAATAATATACAACCGTATCAAAATAAAATCAACCATGCATGAATCAAATTAAAATTTGTTAACGCACGTGCAAGCGTACTATAAAAGTATTAATTATTTGAATAGGTACTGATGATAAATTAGTTTACCACAGTATTGTCTACAGATAACTTAAGAATTATCAAGATAAGACAACAGATAAAATGAAAAAACTTTATTAATTAAATAATAATATTTACACATACTTATTAACTTATATTTTAGGTTAATTATTACAATATATAAAAATACAATATAGATTAAATTAATACATTTGAATAAAAAAAAAAATTGTTTAATACATATACATATATAGAACATTTTAAATTATCTGGACACTTCAATTTATTGTTTAATTAATTATAGGCACAATTCATTGTAATAAAATTATATTAATTAAAATCAAGTGATATTAATAAAACAGTTAACTATAATTATCTACAAATAATCAAATAAATGTTTTATTTATCTAGATAAGATAGAAAGATAGTATGCATTTATTTTATTTAAATAAGATAAAAAAATAAAAAAATATATCTAGATAACGTACACACTGGTTGACCGTGAGGTTTAGGAATTAATTAATAATATTAATACGTAGACTTCGGGATTAAAGTTACTAGGCCACCTAAACCATATTAATTATTAATTCTTTCCTTTCCACACTCCATTTGAATATTCGGACGTTTATAAACGAAAACTTTTAGATGTTTTTAGAGCAAAAGTTTAAGCACGCAAGACAGACCGTATCCACGACCAAGGCATTTCAAACAGTTCAGTTCAGATTTAGAAAATACAAATTAACTAAACAAGCGACACCTCTCCCCAAGGTGCTCACAAATACATTCGAGTGCGAAGGAACGGGTCAACTACACAACAGAAAGAATTGTGCTCTAGTCTCCCTAGAATTAGCTAACGCCTTCAACTTAGGAAAACCGTTGGCAAAAATCGATTCGGCTTCTATTCAGAAAGAGATATTAACCTACCTAGTCAAAATCTTACGGTCGTGTTTTACAATAAAGTCTATAATGACATAAGACGGACGGCGAGATGTTACAACTTATGAAATGTTTATTACGATGGACTCACGAGACAGAAACTTCCGGAAGACGTACAAATCGTGTACAACTATTGCCACTAGGTATACAACAAAGACTATCAGAGGATACCACGAATCCATCTTTGGATAATGTGACATCCTGCATGAAAAACAGTGGTCCCGTGATGCCACTAGTTAAATCTGTGGCTCTAATAACCAAGAGTATTCTCAGGTATATCATCTATATAATAGCTTGGTTTTTCTGCTATTACAATCATATAAAAATGGTTTCCACAAAAACGACCAAAAGTTAGCTGCACTTACATGACCAATACCAAAACGTTGGTAGCTCTAAGTCAAGCGTGACGAACTATCATTCCATCCAACTCAGTTCCTGATCGATCGTGGAAGCTTCAAAGCGTACTAGCATCAGAAATTCCAAGATTCCATAAGTCAATGATTTTGCCTGATTTATGTCTTACGTCTAAACTTGTAAACAGCTACATATCCTGCCCTGAGTTACTACAATCATTAAACGTTAATTTCTCAGAATACCTATTGCACTCTTGTCCTCCATTTTCAATTCCAAATCACCGTACTTCTTGTGATTATAATAATTACACTGATAGTGTGTCCAAGTATGTAATAAACTAAATAGTTATAATTTATTTGATAGAAAAGTTTTTTATCCCTCGAATGACTGTTTTTCAAACCCATAACTTACAATGAATGTAAACATTTATAAATGTATAAATTTTGTAATTAGTGTTTTTAGGTTTGTCTTATTTTGTTTTAATTTGTAATTTTTTATAACTGACTTACATTTATTATGATTATAAATAGTATTGTTATTTACTATGTCATATTAAATTCTGTCATTTTTATATTATATAATTTCACAAAAATTAATTATGCTCTGTATTTAAGTCCTAAAGGGCGTTTACATTAATAAATAAATTTAAAAAATATATCTATTGTTGATGTTTACTGAACATTCGCGTGTTTGTTTTCCGTTCGTTGATGTGTTTAAACATAACATTTAGGTGTATATTGTGTAATTTAATATAATATGCTATTAGCATACTATTCCAAAAACAAGTCAATTGTTGACAAATGCTATCTACAGCGTGCATATGAATTCATTAATTAAATTTTAAATAGCATTAGTTTTTAATCTAAAATCAAAATATAACAGACTGTAAAATTTATATGTTTAATATATTTACAGATCATTAGAATCCTAATTAAAACAACAAGTACTATTAGAATTAGAGTGTGGCGCGGTCGTATGCTCAACTGCGGAAACGCCTTGAGTGTACGTACCGGCCGGTGTTGCTAGTTCCCGGATGGGTGACCACCCGGGTTTTTAGCAACAAATAATTGCCACACATACAAAAAAACGTGTTCCAACTCAACCGTTCCTCAACCCACAATAAAAAAACCTACAAACAGGCTAATGACCTCAGTAGTTGAAGCCTTAATTCTAATAAAAAAAAAAAAAAAAAAAAAAAAAAAAAAACAAGTACTATTACTTTGTTTTAAAATAAAAAAATTCAATTAATCGCGAAGAAACACTGACCAACAACCGTGAAAATCGTGATTTTTTTGATTCCTAGACAGTCATGATAACCTCAAGCTTCAACTGCATAGTTCGTTGATCACATAGAGCATATAATATTATTTAAAATAAAAATATTGTTGCAGTAGTGTATTATAAACATTATAAATATAACTATTTCTACGTGAACGCGATAACAACGCGTCTCACTCCAATCCACACGATTTCTTTATTTTTCTTTTGTTTCGTATTGTCTTGCGTGTTATCTTATTGGCCGGCGACTCGGTTGAATACAGTATTTATGTATATATATATATATTTATAGTCGATGACCTAGTAACGGAGGATGACTATTGCAATCATCAGTTCAACAGATTTAATCGACTCGCGTCAGTACACGACGGAAAGATCGGGCCAATGAGGGGACAACTGTCGTTACCACTCTAAGAGGTCTCCTCTGTCCGTATTATAACCGCTGAAACTTAAGACCATATTCCGGTCTAACGCGTCCGGTCCCAAAGTCAGTCTGTACACATTATTACGCATATACGTTAAACACCCACACACACGCATATATGTGTGTGTACACAATACAGGAATTAGTCGAGTGATGATCGTCCCGAAACGAATAACAGTTTGTCGAGCGCGAATTAATCGCCAGTCGTTTTTAGTGCCATCGTCGATGCTCTCCATAACCAGCATTTATGTCACGTTGATATTCACATTACCATGCTATCATATCTATGTTATACATAGATCAGAAGTGTGCCCAAACTATTCAGGGTACAAGCCGTTTTGGAAAATTTTTTTAATTTTGACGCCTCGCCGTCTACTAATGACCGTTATTTTATGTTTATGATAAACTACATTTATACCAAAAAGTAATGAACACACAATACAGTTACACGGAAAATACTGTATAATATACTCGTATTTATACATAAAACATATTTTTTTTTTTATATATTACATTATTTTGTTTTATAATAATCTAATATTAAATGTTTCATAACATTATAAAAAATAAATTTATATTTCAAAACCTTCCGCGGCCCACTTCTGGATCTCGATCCACAGTTTGGGAATCTCTATTTTACATTATTAAAATAGTAAGTCCTCCATAATGTACGGAACTTTTCCTAATAAATATATTATTCTATACAAATATTATAATTCCCACATTTTTTCATCTACGAGTTAATACTGAGTATATGATATCAACATGTCGGATGTTCGTCGTTGTTATGACCTATTACGTTTTATTTTATTTCCATTAAACAATTAATTCGGTCACATCAATAACAATTTTTTCATCTTATTTTATGATCTATTTTTTTTTTCTGTTAAGACTTTATTCGCAATCGTATAAAACCGGTAGTTCAAAGAAACACCAAACTCAACTATGGGCTTTGAATGAGTTAATAATGTTATTTCAGCATTTTAAGTTATAATAGGATTATTATTATTCAATACAGTGATGTACCTATATTGCCTATCTGTACCGCCGCGTAACTAATTATGGAAAATACTCGACGAACTCAATAATTATTGTTCAGTTTATGAGTACTTGATCCTTCTTTCAACTCGGATAAGAATGGCGGTGTGTTACTAATTAATATCTAAAATCATATGGCAACGATATGATAAACTTCGACAGTCATTAATACTGAGCAACTTTTTTTTTTTTTAAATAAATTTACCCCAACGTTTTATTGACCATTTTTAAATGTTTATAAAATTAAAAAAAAATTAACCTCATTATATAAATAATTTATAACTTTAATAAAATAATTAATGAAGGTAATTCAATTCAAAGAGAATTCATCCATACTGTAGAAAACTATTCATTTTCACATTTACATTTGTTACACGACATCATTAAAACAGATATCAATCTCATCCATATTTCAAGTATACGTGTAATCCGCGAGCAACATGTTTGTCGTTTATTTTGAGAATATATTATTTTTGATGTATATAATGTTAATACTTTACGAGTTTTTCAAATAAATCTTATTATACCATCGTTTTTTTCTCAAGCTTATCTATGCATTTGAGAGAGGTATTGCGAGTTGTGACCAACTCATTTTTAAGTATCATCGGTTATACCGGAGAAAAGAGACTAGCCAAATTGCTTTTAAACTTATAGTATTTTCGTTTTTAGATTAGCAAACTTTCCATGGTGGCACACCGAAAGGAACTTTAATATCTCATAAAATATACTTTAACCGTCAGATTTTTTCACCCTTTAGTAATATTTATTATGGGATACTTCATAGTATGTCAAAAAATTGAAATCTATTTTAATGAATGAATTACATAAATTATGTCTTATATCAAATTCGTTATACGATCTCATACCTAGCAATCCGATGATAAAACTTACCATCTTGGGTGTTCACTGTTTGTTAAATTGTAATTTAAATAGTAAGTGCAATCTACTATACTATATCAAAAAAACGCTTATCAATATTACACGTTTATATTAACGATTCTGATATATTATTTAAAATATCGTGACATTTTGAGGATAATCAAATTTATTATAGGTGCAAAAATGAATTAAAAAAAACTTTTTCATACGCAATAGCTTAAAATCGTCTATAAATGATTACATCCATCGTGAAAAAAGTCAATGGGCTTCTCTGAAAACAATAAACTTTATGTGTTACAATCTGTGTTGTGTACATTAAATAATGTGTTGCAGCTTTATATCGAAGATCAGAGTGAAAACTAAAACAATGTACGATTCGAGTTGAAGTAGTTGTGAAACTGCAAAATACAATGAGCAAACTAAGTATTGTGTAAATGCATGTGCTCCCATATTCGGGCGAAATGCTTGTAAGTAGAGGTATACAGGTGAAATGTATAAAAGAAACTTTAAACAAGCCAGACAGAGGTGATGAAAAGCGAGAAATTAATTAAACGCTCGTTAGTACGAACCTCTGGGTTTAAATAAAATGAGAAAAAGAAGAGTTTTACGAAACATTGTTTATCCTCCGACAATGTAACGTTTCAGGGGTCGCACTTTCTAGCGAAACTAAAGTAATTAATAGTCCAGTCGTTAAATATATAGGATTTAACGAGTAAACTTTGTAATGAGTTTTTGCAGGTTTTTTTACACGCGAAAAAAAATGGCAAACTAGCTTTAGACAATTTTTATTTGAAATGTCAACGGCACGGGAAAAAGAAATTATCGTCACGATGTTTATTATACAGCCTACAGTTGGCCGATTCATTTTCATTGGTTGCGGTCGCCGTTGTTGAAATACAAATAACTACAAAAAAATAATATAATATAATATTATGTGTATACCAAGTGATTCATTAATTTAACGTAAAACACTCATTTGATAGAAAAGTATTGAACTTTTTTTTCATGGTTTCAAATGGTTTACAAAAAATTACTTTTTTAAAGAAATAATATTTTTTCATATTTCTCATAATTGTTTAAGGTTTTTACTTTTTCGAATGATAAAGTAAAGTTTTAACTTTATATTACTCTAAAACAAAATATTTTTCCGATTATTTCGGATACATAAAAAACACATTTCGGATGAGTAGTTTATGAGTTATAATTATTTAAAGTATCAATGAGAGGAGTGGAATGATACACGGTTACCACGCAAAATGTTGGTCCACTATTCCGCTCATCTAAACTTTTAATACTTATAACTCATAAATTACTCCTTCAAAATTCGATTTTTATGTATCGAAAATCTTAGAAAAATATTCTGCTTTAGAATATGAAATCAAAAACGTATGTCGTCATTCGAAAAAGAAAAAACATAACGAACTCTATAGATAAAAAAAATATAAGAAAAAATGATTTTTTTTTTATTAGGATTAAGGATTCAATTGCTAAGGTCATTATCCCTAATACTGTATGAGGAGAAACGGTTGATTGGAACACGTTTTGTGATTTCTTTAAAAAAAAATTCGTTTTGTAACGACTTGAAACCGTGTAAAGAAATATTTTTTTTTAAGTTAATAATTTTCGATATATTTAGTGTTTTACGTTAAATGAATCACCTTGCAGTATATATATATATATATATATATAAGTACAATATCGAGTTGGATTTTTGCGGTGCGTAGGTAGGTACTCGCCAGGGTGTGTTGTTAAATTGCGAATTCGAAGTATTGAAGTTATGCCAACTATTACTTACTATAAATTGTTGTACGTACGAATCTCAAAACTGAAGCACTTGACTTCGAAAAAAGTAACGTGCCCATACTCAAAACCGTTATCATAACATCGTTAATGGCCATTATAGACGTACTTCTAGTATATTTCCAATAAATACGTAATGGACTTTTTGACGAGCTGCGTGTTCGCGGTTTAGACAATATACGCGAAATTCGATGTGCAGACAAAACTGTAATATTATGTTTATGCGATGTAAACACAATAAAAATAATAAAATCAAAAAATCTACTCGGAGACACAGTGCTGGTTATTAATTGGGTACCGCGGTATAATACTATAATTATTATTGTCACTTCGTCCGACCGCTCGAATGGTGACAACGACAACGAGTCGGTGTCGGCGTGCGTTTCGTAACGATTAAATAGTCACGACGACAAAATGATCGTATTATTAAAAAATAAGGTCTCGACGATCGTACTCGTGTGGTACAACGATAACGTGGGATGTACGAAAAAAAAATCTAATGCAAAAAGTCGTCGACATTCCACGCAAACACACACACCATGCACACGAACATATATATTTAACATGCAATCTATTGAAGAATTTCTATTACGACACACACAATATTTGTACTATTATTATTATTATTATCATTTTTTTTTCACAACATTTTTACACATATACGCACATATTATTATTATTTTTATATACGTATATAGACGGCCCTCTCTTGCATCGCCACTGTCGCTGCCGCCGTCCTTTCGACACTCGATTGTGAGATTTTCTATTTTCGCACAAAACTTGTGCGAAAATAATTCGATTATAACCACAAAGGCGTTGTCGCGGAGGCCGCAAGTCAAAACGCATTAGGTTATTGTCGGAAATGTCTGTCTGCTTCAATTTTAACTCTCCTATTTCTTTTCTTTTTTTTTTCTTTCCCACTCTCTTTTTCTCGCTCTCCCCGGCCATCGCGCCCAGCCGCTTCCGTCTCCGTCGCATATCTCCGCGCGGACCGCACACGCGTCTCCAATTTTCGTTGCCTCGGCCTCGTCCTCTGTCCGTCTGACTTGACACTCACGACGCAGCACAGGCCGCGCGTGCGCCCGAATATATTATTATACACAAGTCCTGGCTGGCGAAAAAATTATTTTTGGATCGATGACGAGAGCGACGAATAACATATTATCATTATTATTATAAAATATACACTTCGTTGAAGAGGTATGTGCCGCGTACGCGCGCGAGACAAAGGGGTGAGTGTGCGCACGTGTGTTTGTGTGTGGGTGTGTGGGTGAGAGCGCGGTGTGTACGCGCACGTAAAAATTGTTTTCGCGACACGCCGTTGACAGTTATTATTATTATTCCCTATTTTTATTGTTGTTGTTATTATTACTACTGTGTACCTACCAAACGTGCATGTGCGAGACGAAAATAAAGAAAATGTCATATTCAATTGAATAACGGGAGAACTACGCCGCGTTTGACGGGTTTTCAATTGGAAATATTCATCAGGCGCGAAAATGAAAAGTGTGGAAACGTACCTACCTATATACACGTTAAATTGGTAAAGCCGTGTGGCGTTCTGTGCGCGAAAAATGTTGGGCGACAACTCTGTACGGTCGCGACGGCTGCTGCAAGTTTTAAAAAATAAAATATACAAGCCAAACGAGACGGGATTTTTCTTTATTCGGTTTATTTTTTTTTTAAATTTATTTACCGAGTATATTATTATAATGCATATGCGTGTGACAAGTTTTAGGGAAATCGAATTTCCATAGAATTCGCTACACACGGTCAGAGTAAATTTAATTGTACAGAATATGTTAATAATATTATGCTCGTGTATATAATATAAACGCGGCTGGTTCTCTCAAAGAAGTAATTTAAAAATAAATTGTTTATTTTTGGTGCCCATACTTGTTTAATAAAAATATCCATACCTGTTTAATAAAAATATGTGTTTATTATTGTACACCAAAGAAATAACTATTTATTTATTCATTTTTGTGATAAACACTTAATTATGTAAGTGCTATACTACTCGCTTAAATCAACAGTTTACCCTAATAATTTTCAATTGTATATTTAATATTTGTAACAATTTTTCAAATTATTTTATCATCAAAGAGGCACCATTATGATAAATATATATTTTTAAATTGTTTTTACTACTTGGTTGAATGTTTACACTACCAAGATATTTTTTTTTTTGTACATCTGTATATTACTTACATTCCATTAAACGTTTTTCCCTTATTCGGTTGTATACTTATTATTATTTCAAAAGAAAAGATATTTTTTGTGATTTTATTCCACAAGACAACACAAGTCTTTTTAATTTCTACGATTTTCTACTGATTATGTCTAATTACTTAATCATAAGTTAACAACGAAATTAAGAGTTAAAAAAAACTGGACACAAAAACTAAGTGTTTGGTTCTTGTATTGCTTCACTCACCACGGAACTTGAAACAAAGGTGGTTACAATTATTATTATTTTAACACATGTGAATATAATTTTTAATATTGTTGATTTGTTTAAACTTCATTTTTTATTAATAATAATTAATATACAATTCAATAAAAATAATTAAAAGTAACCATTGCGATGTTTAAAAAACCATTTTTACGAACGAGGATTGCAATACCAGGCGTATAATTGCCTGGACGATTACTCGTTTATGGGTTTTTCGGATCCGTTTTCATTACTAAAGTTAATGTAAATCAATGTTATTGCCGAACACTATTGCCACCGTGTATAGAACAAACAACGTCATTCGGTAAAGCAACGCTAAATGTAAGAAATAAAAATCTCTGAAATTTCAGCGACTATCACATAATATACATTCACCACGATTACATTTTGCCCCGTTCTGAGTTCAATAAATTTGTTTTAATAACTTTGTTGTTGGGTCTTATTATTTTAAATTAGGATACATGTTACTGCGCGTAATTTAAAGTAACTACACCGCTTTACCGACAATACTTTTCTGCACACATAATTTATAAACAATAACCATATAGTGAACAGTTTATTGTTTTAAATTAGGTAGTTCGGGATTAATTATTAGTCGTGAATTAGTAACGGCGCTGGGTCGGTTTTACAACGTTAACGTATAAAAGTAATCAAATAAATAAGAAATGTAATTTTATGTTATAGCAGTTTATTACATTCAATTGCCTACCGTAAAATAATATGACATTTTACATCGTACGACACTATGCATAATATCTTACATCTCTATGAATTCATTTTACAACGTATTAATATTGTGAATAACGTCAAATCAGTAATATAAAACGTAAGCACAGATAAATAATAGATTAAAAAATAAAATAACGATATCAAGACTTAAAATCGAATCCACATAACTACTGTAACGTGACCAATTAAATATACAATATCTAGGGAAAATCGTTGGATTTTATAGATATGATAACCGTAACAGGAAGGAGGGGGTGTGGATAGATACTAAGATCATGAATAAATAACTTCAATTGCTAGTCATCAGATATATTATAATTATATTATTAAAAAAATAGTCACAGACATTACATACTTACAACTATAGGCCCGTTTCTTAGCTACACGGAGTTCATTAACCAATATCCGTAGAGAACTGCCGTGTACTCAATATTGAAACATAAAACAATCTGTTTTCGTCGTCGTCGTTACATATTTATACCTACACATACACACACACACATACATATATATATATATATATATATATATATATATATATTTATCACGTTACACTACGTTTAGAAATGCACGTCTCCGCGGAGATGGCTCGACGACCAGACGAATTATAAGTTATATATAATATTACATAATATGAAAATTACTTCAGTGGGATCAATTCCTGTGTTGGCGCATACCAACAGACGAATACGTCGTCATCATCAGCAGTCTACAGTGCAAGCTCATGTATTGACGTTTATGTCATCACGACGGAAGTCGTCATATAATTTTTTTTTCTATTTCGCCACTCACGCCTACCGTCAGTGCAATTAATTATGGATACGGTGCACGATGTCTTGGCAGCGTCAAATGACATCGACTTTGCGACAGCAGCTCACCTCAAGTCTAAACTTCCGAGTGCAGATCCGTCTCAATAGTATTGCTATTGATTTCACATGTTAGGTTGCTATATTTTTATCGTTTGACCTTTTTATTTTTTTTTTGAATTACATACACTTAATTAACAAACGTCTTTTTCTTCGGGAGATAATATTTTCCCTAAACAAAGGGATTATTTGCCACAGTTGACCGGTCGAATCTCCATTCGAAATCGTCCACGTCGCTGGATTTTACTTGGCGAGCGCCGATTTATCACCGCGGTCGATCTTCATCTTTCAAGACGTTTTGTCCTCACGAGAATGATGCGGCATAGGTACACGGCGCGTTGTCGATAGCGTTTTTCGAGATCATTCATTCCGCTAATTTTTTCGCCGGATGTTTCCGGGCGGAAGAATAGATTTCCAGAGCGTTTGGTTCTTTATGTGCGCAGTTTTAATGGTCTTTTATTTCGATAACTGCCGTAATAAATGACGCGGGAAATTCGGACGGAAGGTAAATACACAGACACGGTTTGAGTTTGGGCCCATTTGAGACCCATTATCGGATCCCTTAATGGCTTTTGTGTGATAACCATCTCAATGAGTGATGTGGAAACTTAGAATTTTGGACCGTAGTCACGCGAACCCGCGAAGCCCCCGAGCGGCGATTAAAGTATTTTAGATACTTAGAACGACGGGATCGGTGGCAGTGCGGGGAGACGGGGGTCGAGGAACGGCCGCCCGTATTCAATGCGCGCGCGCGCGCGCGCGTGTGTGTGTGTGTGTGTGTGTGTGTGTGTGTGTGTGTGTGTGTGTGTGTGTGTGTGGTTCACAAGCAGCAACGACGACAACAACAATGACGACGTCGGAGGTGTACAGAGCCGGCGGTAAGTGTGGGTACACGTCACCCGCGTACGCGTTATTATTATGTATGCATGATTATGACACCGCGGCCGTCGGATGGCACCCACCGACACAACATTGTACGCGAATAACGCGCAATAAAGCATTAGAAAATATAAATCACCGCCGCCGTGGGTGAAGCACAATGGGTGTCGGCATGCTGGCGTGTGTATACCTGTATGCGAGGAAACCCGCGATATTTTCATTTTGACGTTTATGTATCATTTCTATTTGGATCACGTTCATTCAACAGGAAACCGTTATTGAATTATAAGTTCGCCGCCAATTCCAACGCGAAATCCCATCGAAACGTTATTCGATTTCTGGCGTCCTCCCTTCCCGCCCCCGACTACCCGTATTATCGTCGTCGAAAGATGAACGTCAGAACTCGAGAAATAATATTAAAAGAGACTACGACGACGACGATTTTTTTTCGTTCCTTTATTTCTTTTTTTTTTTCATTCTTTTTTGTCTTTTGAGATGACGACCACGTACCGACCGTAAAAAATTGGATCGAGATTTATTACAATAGAAATAACCCACACGCAGGTTTAAGCTGAATTTTATATGACATTTTCACACACGGACTACCACAATATCATATCAACTTGTCAAATTATATCTCTAATGATATATATTATTATTATTAATATTTATAATATAATAAAAGACTAATATTGAATATATACCTTAAACTTTATTTATGGTTTTGATTTAGATATAAACGACCAAAATACAGGTGAAAATATTTTAATATATTTTATTTACTATGCTTGGCAAAGAACAAGAATTTTCACTTTTGAGGCAGGTTGGTAGGAAAAAACGTATGGAAAAAGTTTTAAAACTCTAACGACCTTTATATCTAGAGCAAAAGATAAGCAAACGGCCATCGAATAATGTTGTCGTTATTCGATTTACGAAAATAATCTGTTTTAGGAATTAGGACAAATTTATGCAAGTTAAAAGTATAGGATTCTGATAAAAGCTGAAAGTGAGGTAGTTAAAAAGTAATTGCATCGAATAATAAAAGCAAAGACTTGTAATCCTTTGATGTAAATTAATCCACTAAGCATATTTAATGGATCTCTCTGAACCTAATAAAACACTTAGGTACATATATATTTTTAATTAAAAATCATTTAAAACTTATACACTACGGAAAGAGAGAATTTATTTTAACGGAGTGTAAAATTTCATATAATATAGTAGACAAAAGAATAAAATAACGAATATAAATATGCACAATATAAACTAACGCGTACACGTGTACGACAATTTATTGGAACTGTCGTTTGTATTTAATAACTATAGAGCGCAATATTTTCTAAAACACTTTTTTTTTTAAAACGGACACGTTGCTAATTTATTACTCGACCGTACAATGTTATTCTAAGCGGTTTCGAATATTTGAAACTTAAATTTACAGTATAGTCAAAAATCTGAAGAACGGATTTTTTGCGACTTGTACACATAGGTACAAGTACACCAGCCCTAGCATCACCACCTCCAACGACACCCATCACCGACCGCGGTGTGCCCCCATCATGGGTGAACTATCTCTGCACGAGATAGTAGACTCGATTAAAATATTTCCGCCGTGTTTGTATTGTTTTATTTGTTCAACCGGGAGAATTGGGAAATGATTGATAATCAAATTTTAGGTCGGAGAAAGGGAGGAAAATATTATGTGTGAAAAAATCGATACGCGATAAGAATGGTATTTCGACCGTAAATCAAATTGGCGTCAAAGGCAATCGTATATGCGAAACACAAGCTCGGCAAAGAGAATCAGAGCAGTGAAAGAGGACAAGCACAATTATTAATTTGAGCCGACAACTAGCATTCGGTTTAATTTCCTGCCTGCCTCGTCAATTGCCCCTCAGTCTGTTTTTATTTTTTTTTATTATTTTTTTTTTTCCACTGTTCTCTTTTTTTTTCATTACTATTATTATTATTATTACTATTATTACTATTTAACAAATCGGAAAAAATTTACAAAAAAAAAAAAACTCGAGGAGGAATTGTTCCCTACGATATTCGCGGTAGAAAACAATCACTCGCGTAGTAAATACTAAATCAAAAATATATTTTAAATACAAAAAATAACTTGTAATTGAAAGAACGATTGCATTTTTTTCCTCACTCAAACGTAAAACGATAAAACACTTGTAAAAATACTAAAATGTTAACCACGTAATTTAAATTTTAAATAGAAATTTTAATTTCAATTGTTAAAGACGTAAACAACTGTTTTTTGCTATTTACAGTGATTTCACGAAACTACTTATCAAATATTGTACCTCCGAAACATGTAACTGAAATAATACATATTTTAATATTATTTATTTATCAGTGATGGTTTTCATTCGTGCATTTCAAAGTATTTTAATATTTGTATGGGATGAGATTTAAAATAATATAATTTCAACCGACAACTGACTTAACATAGATGAATAATATTATATTATAATCTTACAGTGTTTTTAAGTTCAATAATCTAAATTAATGCATTAAAATTCAATTGAAAACTCTATAGTTTCCAGTCGTTAATTATTATTATTTTAACTCTTTGCAGTTTCTTGTGTCGTAAAGAAAATATCTTTTATAAAGTAGTAAAATGTGTTAGTTCGATGTGGAGCATTTTATTTCATTTTTATTTTTTAAAGCTAAAATATAGACACGCGACAATACGATTTAATAATAAATCTATATGTTTTGTCGTAATTATATAGAACGATATTGTATATATAAAACGAGAACAAATCGATACGATGAAAACAAAGTTATCGAATTAATTATCAACGCACACGCCGCAGAATAAATAGTTATTTCATTGTTTACAGTATGATTTATGCGTTGCGTTAATAATGGAGGTCAGTCGGATAGCACGAAGCAACGACGACGCTAACGCGGGAAATTGATTTTTCCGTAAGATAATTCGCGCAAAGATCAAAACCGGGAGCGCCGGAAATGGGTTTTTTCCCTCCAAAGTACACATCTTCCGAGAGATTTATAATCATATAGAGATTTTAAGCACATGCTGTTTTATGAGACCTACTCGGAGTACTGCATGTGTAGTATGTACATACGCGGGTCCAGAACAAATTCCCCGGAGCATCGTATCCCGTAAACCTTTTTCTTTTTTTTTCCATTTGGTTTTTCGATTTTTGAACTTTTAAATATTTCTCGAACCTCAGGTGTATAAATCGACCCTTATCTCGGCACGACGGGGGAAAAAAAACAACCTCGTCCCCGCACTTATAGCAACAACCATCGTCGAGACCAATCGATAGCGTTGTGACCGAGAAGGGTACGAGGGAAAGAGAATAATAATATGTTTAACAACAATGGAGAATTTGTCGAAAGACTCATTTAAAGGTTTAGACGTAGTGACAGCGGGAACACAATGAATGAGATTCTAAGAGTGCAGACTGATGTATATATAAACACAGCAGAGGTACCTGCTATATAGTCGGCGGCGGGTCAGAATTGTAAAAATGGAATTTTTACGTCGACATCCCATTGTTGGGTAATTCTGACGTGAAATTCACTTAGACGGGTTCAACGCCTGAACATTATTCGGGTTGCAAATGTGCGAGAAACATTATTGTAATACGTACACAATGTTGATCAAAGATAATTAAATATTTATCTAGATAAAGATAAAGAGATTTGAATATAATTTTATCTAATCTAGATAGAGATAATATTTGAGTAAAATAAAAAGATAAAGATAAAAAATAATTAATTATTTATCTAGATGATTCATTTAGACAAATTTATCTTATACTCAACACTGTATACACACATATATATATATATATAATGGGGAAACCGTCTCAAAAAAAAAAAAAAAAAAATCAAGTAGAACAAACGAATAATAAAAAAATAATTAATAAGTGTATTTATACGACATTATAATAACATTATATATTAACATTTATAATAACATCGTGCATACACAATAAACGTCATGTTATAATATGCCGAGTTTTTGGCAACCGTAATAATAAAATTATTGAAACAATATACTTTAAATAAAATACGAACGTTATTGTTTTGATTTTTTTTTACGTTTTTAGAAAACAATAAGAACGTCAGAACACATTACGCTGGATTCTCAAAAATGCAATTACTTCAGCCTTTTATTATTATCACTCGATATCTGTATACAGCAGATTTTTCGATTACGAATTCATTCCTTTCAGTCACATTCTTCCGATTACTTTCGTGGGCCATTTTTAATAAACAATTTTTAACAAACTAATCTACTAGGGTATTGTGTTTCACTAATAATACTTTTCACGACAATATTTATAAAGTTTTGTTTATTCTCGTTCGTATTATCAATCTCTATTATAAAATACATTTTTTTCCAATAAAATATAATTAAGAAGTTTCATTTTCCACAAGATAGTGTTGTTAGAACTTATGTTATAATAGTTGAAACTTAATATCTAAAACTACAACATACAAAATTAATAAGCTACTAAGCGCAATATTTAAAATATTATATTATCTAATTTTAAAAAACAATATTCTAAAAAAATTAATATACATAACATACTAAATATATCTTACAACATTATTCGGGCCGAATAACGTATAGGCGCAAGTTAGGCTCAAAAATGAAATTACATTGGCAAATTGTATTAAAAAACTTTTCTTTTATCTAAGGAAATGTTAATAATATATTATAACGTAAACCATAATTCATATTATAGTAAGATACTAGTTATATTAAATTTAAAACATACGACCTCTGTTAGAACGCTTCAACATAGTAGCTATTATTGCTTCTTCGTGTCAGTACAAATTGAACGGGAATTATTTTTATTTTTCTGTGTTTTTAAAAAATATATATTTTTAGTTGAATAACTAGGTATAAGTGTCACAGTAAATTTTTAAAAATATAATGATAAAAAATGATTATTTAAGATTAATGATTGTTTTTTTATTGTTTTTAATACATTCTGTAGAAATAATCAAGCTGACCATCATTCAATGGGTAGAAGTTTTGTTAAACTTTTTTTTTCTAATGGCTAAGAAAAATTGACGTACCTAGATTAATAGAGTTGGGCTGTTATTCAGGTTAGTCTGATTCTAAATAATAAAATATATGAATTTTATAATATTTATATTTATATATTTGGAAAATGTACATTATATTAGGGTCTATCCAATTTAGTATTTTTTTAGACGTCATGCTGATGTTTAATTTTAAAAAAAATTGTTGTATTTATTCATACGAGTATATAGACGAAAACGAATGATGGTTATTTCCATCTATTAATTTTTTTTTTTTATATATAAGTGACAAGCTTTTTCAGTTTGTTTTCCAGATATTAAATAATAACAGTCTAACTATAAATATAAACCTAACATTATATACATTTTACATTGCAGACATTGCATACTATTTTACTTATTAAACAATTAGTACCTAAGTATCAAATTAATTAAAAACACAAAAACCGTTTTTAAAAATATAATAAAATCGATAATTATATTGCCAATCCAAAAATGTTAGTGAGTTATTAAACAAAATAGTATTAAATAGTAAGTAAAATTGTTTACTTACAAAATTATGATTATATTTTTGAATTTTCAGATAAAAATTGTTTTTTTTTAATATAAATAAAATATAACATACCAATATTAAGTTAAATGTATTATGATTTTTTTAACAATTCATACTATGTTAATTTAATCCATTGTTATTTTTCAATCTTCCTGCATAGCCACTGTAGCCATTAGCGTTGTGTATATATAAATATGAAATATTTATAAGATTATTCAAGGCTTACCTTATTATTGTGCTTCTTGCATTCCAAATGAACCCATTTACCTTATCTCAAGTGCCAATACTGTGTTTAGAGAAACTAATCCACACTGGATTACCTGGACGAAAGTTTTATCTTCAAACAATTAAACCCTCATCCCAGTTAAACTCCATCTTCTATATTCCCTTACCTCCCACTCAACATACCCATTTAATTACGGTCAATTAAAACTTCTTAACAACGTTTTACTATAATTTAAAATTTGACGTTTTTATTAAATTATCTCTTTGAATCGGTTAGTTAAAATATATGTTATAGTTGTAAACAAGTTACCCTGTCAATAACTGAATTATACATTGAAGTATATCTATGAGCAACCTCGTTATCGACCAATCGTCATAATGTATTGTTTACACTTCACTGTGTTTTTAAATTATCGATTACTTACGTCGATGAATGATTTTTAAGAAAGGTATAAATTGTGTTAAGTATCAATTAAGAAAAAAAATGGCCTATCATTTATTTTTCCCTGAAGCAAATATTGCCGATGTATAAAAATAATTGACGGTTATTACTAACTGCGTATGCTTAGTTATATACTATATTGTATATAGTGTGTATGACGAAACGTTTATCAATAATAAATTAGCAGAAAATGTCGTACTCAGGCATATAAAAACAGTTGATAGGTGATAATCCATTGGTATGATATTTAACATAATACAAAATGTGTTATTTTCTTACATTTTAAAATATGAAAAATATAATCACCATTTTCAATTGATTATCACCAGATTTTATTTTTTATTTTTTACAATCGTATAAATATCAAAAAATAAATGAATCAGTTGTGAATGCATTCTCATCGTTAAGATTAGTGAATCACAGTTGACGAGAATTAAAATATGTATAATTAATCGATACAATATTAGATGTCAGATAGATATTTATGATAATTTCTGCATTCAAAATTAATAAGACTATAGATAATATATGATATCCTTACAGTACTCAGATGGTGTCTTCAGCATAATAACACAATCCAATAATTGGAATATTATTTTAAAGAGAAGACGAATTGTTATTTTTTCGGTTCATTTGCGTTTACGTTATTACCATTATTAGTGAAACGGTAAACGAAAGCGATTTAACATTTGTCATTTTCTGGTTATCATTTATTCGGTTTTCAGAAAAAGCTCCTCGATATCGCCGTTTTTTTGAAATGACAAAAATATAATAACACTGTTAATTGGGAGAATCAGGACTACGTATTTCTCCGGCCTGTGGTCTCTCGATGACCACCATTTCCCTCCTCCTCATACCCATATTTCACCACCACCACCACCACCACTACTACTATAACTGCAGCTATCACATCACGCACTATAAAAAACAAATGGAAAACGTCTAGCACAGCAGTTCTGTAACTTTACCATTTCAGCATACGCCTCTCGTCGCACGTATACACATATACAATATATATATATATATAGGTATAGATATATGGCGACGGATTTAATAATGAAATGTCTTTAGGGGTCCAGTTTGTGCGGTTTTTGAGGTTTGACAACCGTGTTATATTACAATAGCCGACTCTCGCGCACTTGTACGCTCTGTCCATGACGGCCCTCCGGCCATCGTTCGTATTACCATATCAAACATGATATCCTTGTTAAAACTTCGTAATAGTTTATACGGAAAACGCGATTACGAAATTGAGTGCCGCTGCCGAGTCACACGCACAACCATGAAACCATGATGATATGGCTGAAGAAACTTGTTTCGCCATCATCATATCCTTCAAAACATGGCGGCTGGATAAAAAAGCTCATTAAGCCTGACGAAAGTTTTAAAAGAGGGCCGTGAAGTTAGGAGAAAAAATTGTCGGCGACAAATTACAAGTCAAGTGACCGGAATTCAGTTTGTTTAGATCACTTTCGAACTAGTGAATATTACTGAAAAGGGCGTTGAAATATTAAATTAAAATTATACGTTATTCAGTGTTTAAATCATTAAAATTAATTATATTGTAATAGACATAATGGACAGAAATAATCATGAATATTTTCCAGGCACAATTTTTCAATAAACTATTACAACATATATTATAATATAATATAATTGGTATGATCTAATAGCGAGGTGAACTTAAAAATTGCTAAAAGCTAAAATTTCAATTATATTATTCTTCCATTATTTCTTCTATTATTTATTAGCCTATTACTATATTTTAAATAAATTATTTTTCTCATTTCCAACAAACAGAACCATTTAAAATATTTAAAAAAAAACATAATTAGAAAATCAAATTTAAAATTCCTATATTTTTGAAACGCCACACTATTAATACACAGTTTGTAAACTTCACAAACTAAAGAAATATTAACCTTAATTCTGAAAGTAATACAAATTTTTAATTTCGATAATGAAAATGTTTTGCTGTTTTCAATCGAAAAGCAGCAAATATTTTTAAAGATGGTATTTTCTATTTATATTTTTCACTTATTTTTATCGTCAAAGTATTTTTTTTTAAGAAAATACATTAGATTAATACATTACATTGTTTCTTACATATTTTGATTTTCGTAGAAAATATTTTGTGTGCACTTTATATTTAGTATATTATACGGTATAGACCAAAATATATCACGTTGAAAAATATTTATTTTTATAGTCATACTATGTGAAGTATTTATTAAATCTTTTCAAATATAAATAGTAATAAATTCAGTTTGAAAATATATTTATTGTTCTGCGATAAGTTTAGGACATTAGTCAAGAACACACTTTCAAAATGTCCTCATATATTATATCAAAGGAAAAAAAATTATAACTGTTTAAGATGACTCAACGCCTTACATTTATAAGGATAATATCTGTTGATTGGTATTATTAATGGTCTCGCTGCTCGAAAACCTTACCCTATTGGATTAATCGAAGATTAATGTATTGTACATTACTACAGCAATTATTTTAATCACATTGTCCCTGAATGCGTACAGTCGGTGGTCAAAGGCAGAACAATGTCCGGTACGTCTGTGAATCGACAATTAATTCCCGAAATGTGAACATAGTTTTCGTCTCAAGACAAGAAAGTGCTTTAAATCGACATTTAGATGTACAATTTTAGATGATCAATTTACGACAAAAGAAAGCGCGATTCGCTCTTGAAGCGAAAGAGGAATGCACAATAATTATTAAATGATAAATTCGGTGCCTACCAATAATAATGACGATTATAATACAATATTTGAGCGTTTCGATTTATATAGGGACATAGTACAGACCTAATATTAATTTATTACGACGCTGTTTGGTACGAACTCGAACGTAGAACATTTCTTTGGCAGTGTATTATTTTTATTTTCAAATCGTTTGAACAATACGATCAAAATTACGCTGCTAAATGTGTGTGTGTATTTTTTTTTTTTTTTTTGAAACGAATTCCATTAAATTTCGGAAACAACATTTCCATTGTAATTCGAATAAAATATATATTATTACATTCATACGTCAACAGTGTAATAATACGAGACGACGACTATGTTGGTAACTGCCGAACATCAGCAAAACGACGTTCAATAACTGACGCCGTCGTCGGTGTATAGTAGATTATATTAATATCGTTTCATCCGACAAGATGGATGTGTGTGTGTGTGTGTGTATTTTTAAGTATCGTAATATATCCACAATTGAAATTCAATCCCGTGTATATAAGCACTTGCCGGTTCGGGTGATATGCAATAAAACGCACGTTTATATAATATAATAATATGACGGATGAGCGCAAAGAGACGAAGGTGACTGCAGCAGCAGTGGAAGAGACTTCAAAAAATAAAATACTTTCGAAGAACAACACTATACTACAGACGGGAACGCATAGTCAGCTGATGTTGAAATGTGCTCTCGCAGGTGGTGCAGATGGTAACGTTACACGTGACGAAATGGAGAGAGGGGTGATATATTCAATTACCGCGGACGGATACGTCACGGGATATGCGGTGCACGGCGTGTAGGTATAGGTAATAATATATATACGAGCACCGTGAGGACGGGAGACCTTAAATGTTATACGGCACCCCCTCTCACCACTAAAAGCAATAATACTATGGCGAGGGCAATATGATTCAGCTAGCGCGTATGGGTGGGTGCGCTCTATGATCTCCAGAAAAATCCCTTTGACACATGTTCTGATAGCGTGTTACGACCTCGACAATTGGCAAAGGGACGCTGCCACGGGGCATCTACGGGTGGATGAATCCAGAAAGAGAGACAGTGTGTGTGTGGGAGGGGGACAAATCGCCGCAGGGTTATAAGTCTGATTTGCATTTATATAGCTTGTAACAAGCACCACTCACCCTTTCGTGCTGTCTCCACTGCGCGAGCATGGAAAATCCACCCCGACGAACGGTCCCTTCGGATATTTTCGGCGGTTCATCTCTCGATCCCGCGCCCGGCCCTCGCGAATTTCTCCGTCACTACGGCGGTGGTTCGTTTGCCCGTGTCTCCGAGCGCCGTTTGCTTATGCGCACCTGTAATGTATTCTGCCGATCCGACCCTCCCCCTCCCCTCTCCCCCCTATAACGCTACACGTCCTCTCTGCGCGAGCCGGTCCATGGATTTTTTTTTCATTTTTTTTTTTTTTTATTTTATATTTTGGAATATGACAATTCCGATGGTAATTCTGCAGGGCATTGCCGAGTTCTGCAGAAGAGCCCCGGGGACGTATGCTAATAGTGAACGCGGACATTCGCACCCGGTAGTAATGCGGCCTCCATCTCCTCCTCCACGCTCTACTATCGCTTTATAAATAATATTATAATAATAATATATGCGGTGCTAAAAAGGATTTTTTTTACATATATTTACATAGGTAGGTATATAAGTATAACCTATATAAGTGTCTTTACGCTTAAGTAAACCAGTGTGCGTGTGTTCATGTGCGCGTGTGTGTGGGTATGTACGTGTGTCGTGGAATAAATTTCATCGAGTGCCGGAGCACGAGAAGTGCTCGGGTATATAATGCGCGAGTCTAAAAACATTTATTTGCGGTCGGTTCGAACAGATTAATTTTCACTTAGACGTTCGTTCAATAACAATCTTTTTTTTTCGGAAAAGAAACAATATCATAATACTATGCGAATAGCAAATTATTGCGATGCCTATTTCACCTGCTAAGTGTTGGTTGAGTCACTCGTACACACAATAAGATAACATGATGTTACATCACAACGTAGACTTGCAGCGATGTCCTGAGATGGACTTTATCGCTTATCAAAAAATGGTTGAAATACAAAAACTCGGAGGTTGTTTTTTATATTATCCAATGTCTACAATTCGTGTGGTTTAAGCTTTTTTTCACATTGCGAGTACCTTAAGAAATAAAAAAATATTCATAATAGGTCACTCGTAAATAAATTACTTTTTAGAGGTACCTTCATTTGTTTATAAAAATCACAATACTCAATACTTGATTTTCATTAAGAAATAATGTTGTATGTACTCGTTCAAGTGATAGGATCAAATTATAGTTATTTAATAATTTTATACATTTCTTATTACACACAAGCGCACGTATAATTATAATATGCATATTAATAAGTAATAAGTGGAAATTCAATTCAAAAATATATTTTACTATTAAGTATAGATAGTATACTATCTAAAATCTATATTCAGTGCTCTTACTCATATCCGATTTAATTTAATTCATTAATGACGATCTAAACCGACATTTTACTTATATTTTATAACAATTATGATAGTTTATGTCTATAGAATATATTGTTATTAATATTTTAAAATTAGGCATATGGAGTAAGTCCTCTCATAAACTCACCCCTGATGATGTAGTTTTGAGTTATCACAATTCGTACAATCCACAACAAGTCCAGAACATCAAACAGCCAGGATTCGATAGGATTTGATATGTATGTTTTTTTTTTTTATTTCGACTGTCGCATTATTATTTATCAAATAATAAATTAATGAACGAAGATTTGCTCAGTAATTCCGTTCTAATGGGATAAATTCAAAAATATATCTATCGAAAGTGTTAAATTTATTTAACACTAATATTTTTATTAATTGTTTCAATTGGAAGTGATATAGGTCCACGCGTTAGTTTCTGCGCCCATAACATATTATATTATCCTTGACGTAAGACGTGTAATACACCAAATAGATTTTAAATTGTAAAGTATATTTGTTGAGCTTTATCTTTCCCTCGCACAAAGTATGATTTGTAAGGAGGAATGAAAGTATAACATATTACTAAAAATCCCAGGTGATTACTCATTCGAGAAACGAGCGGCAGCGACGGCGTTCAAGCGTAACTCTACTTCAATGAGCGATATCTGATTATTATAAGTTATTTTTATCCGAAATGCGAAGAATATATTTCATATTCTCTTAGATAACTGTCTGAGTATTTCGACTTTTATACTTTGTTTTTGAAATAGTACAATAAATATATAATTACATTTTTAGTCGAATATTCTAAAATCTATTACTACATTGTATAGACAGTTGCACCACAATATCACGTACGTACACTATTTAATTATTCTATCATAATAATTTTTCTCTTATAATCTTTATTTTAGTGTGCATTTACATTGCGTTAACATTTTTATTTTTAAAACGACTAATTGATCAGTTTAATTATTTTAAATTGAGCCCTATACCTACTATATAAAATGCAAATTTCGATCATTGATTATTCGTTTCCATATAATAATATTCTCTAAAATTAATATTGAAAACTCCAAATTATATTATACACCACGTTTTATAAAATAATAAATTACTGATACAATAATAGTTGTCAAATGCGTAATATATACAGTACTTATATTGAAATTAGAAACATAAACCGAAGTGTTTGGAATTTAATTTTATAAGACAACGTGCAATTTTAGTTTATACAATTTAATACTATATAATTACGTACAATTGCTTTGTTGAAAGAAAACAATGAAATTAAAATTTAAAAAAAACTGGACAGCACACGAAAACGTTTAAAAGGGTTGGGCAGTAGTCATCTGTTCTCTTCGTCACTGGATAGTTGTGTGTGCGTTTTTCAACTTATAAGCAATCGTAAACGATATGATAAAGGATTTTAAAAAAAAATCTGTGCAGAATTCAGTTAAAATCTCAGTGGCTGACATTCTTATTGTTTTAGCACATACGAGTTTAAAATTTTGTAATTCCGTACTCATCTACGTATGTACAGCGATGGATAATCATTGTTTAATTTAACCTTTGTCAGTCGTTATAATATTATATTATTATACGACCACTGATGCTGGTTCAATATGTTAGT
Organism: Pentalonia nigronervosa; assembly: GCA_014851325.1. NCBI lineage: Eukaryota > Metazoa > Arthropoda > Insecta > Hemiptera > Aphididae > Pentalonia > Pentalonia nigronervosa. Next base: position 92,619 of record JACXSJ010000951.1, on the reverse strand, counting down.
CCTCTCTGTTTTTTTTTTTTATTTTACTGCATGACGACACGCGCTAATGAAGTCCTGATTTCGCAAAAAAAATAATTCGTAAAAAAAAGTTTTTTTAACGGTTGATAAATCAAGGGGGACCATTGTTCGAACGGATAACAAACAACACGCGTGTTAGGTACAGACCGCACTGCGTTTTATAGCAATTATTATTAGGTACTATCGAATATCGATCTACATTCTATTCAACATATTTAAAATATATTTCAATTATATACGACAAAACGAATAACATAATAATATATCGTTTGACCAAGCATACTATCGATAATAAACTACGATTTTTTTTGTTTTAGTTTTTTAGTAATTATAATATAATAATATTAAACATATTTTTTTGTTGTGAGTGTACCGTCTATAGGATCCTAATATCATAATGAGATATCATACTTACAGTGCGTTTTCCATTCATTTCGATTCGCATATGATACTATAAACTTGACGTCGTTATTAAATTTCATACCTACCCATTAGAATTCAAAAAACAAATATAAAAAAATGCCATCCTGATTTTGACGTTTAGTTCGATAATGTTACGCGAATATAAGCAATTTATACGCCAAACGAATTCATAATATATCACAGACGATAATATGATTTTACAAATATTATAAATAATCGCAGTAATAACCAAAGGTCGATATTTTTTTTTTTTGTTTATGAAAACGATTACTGACGATTAAGGGTTATTATCGAGTTTTTGTCGTTCATAATATCATAATATATCATATACGGAATATACACCAAAACAATTCAGAAAAACCTGATAAACGGCCATACTGTTTCTTGTTGGGAAAACGAATAAAAAAAATAACAATCGTGTTTATCTAGAGGTCGATTGTTTTATGAGCATCATCAATGATGTGTGTCTTTCACTCATCATTGAAACCATTAAAACATCACAGCCTAAGCCGAAATCAAGTAAGTATTAATAAATGTATAATATTGCATTGAGTTCAATACGATATTATACAAAAACATATTATTATTAATTAAATAATATGATAATAATAAAAAATCTATTTTCATAATATGTGTTAAATTATTGATTAATATATACACATCACACAGTGATTCTTTTAACATTCTTTTGAAAATAAATACACATTTTCTCCAAAAGTATTAAAGTTATTTTGAAATATATTTTTTTCGCATAATCTAAAGTCGTTATAAAATGTTCAAATGACATATTTTATCGTTATTACCATTTCTGTTAAGCTTATACTTTTTTGGACGTACATTTAATTTCATATTTTAAAGCAGTGTATTTTTCTGTGAATTTTGATGTATAAAAATCAATTTTTTTAAACAAATGCCGTGTAATTAATTAATTGTTATAAATATTGAAATTTTAGATGTACGTTGTATTATAGTAAATCAACATTACACATTATGTTTTACATAGTACATACAACTTACCACGAGAGTTGTCATTGTTATGGTTACAAACTTAAAGAAACCAAAAGATCGCTGCCTATCAATTCAAGTTCGAGACTCGGAAAAATATTCTGTTTTAGAATATGAAATCTCCAGTGTATAGTACTAGTTCGAAAAAGTAAAAGGAAAAATATTAAATGATTTTGTTTTGTAACTCGTTTAAATAATACGTAAAAAGAATATTTCAAAAAATAATTTACACTTTTTGAGAAAACAAGTGTTTACTTTTAAAAGAGTCACCATGTTAATCATCTTACATTAAGTTATTATATTATACTGTTACTGTACACAAATCTGTAGATAACAGACAAGTCGGGAAAGTGAGTGTGTAGGACGTACATCGGGAGGAGGTTCGTTAAAAGTTTATTTCACAAATAAGTAGAAAATTTAAATTTCTCTCGACGAGCCATTTGTGTTGTTTATATTTTATTTTGTATCTTTAATAATTTCGTCAATTATCAAATGCGTGTGTATTGTGTATATTATTGCGCTTTAGAGTGTGCACAGTGCCTGTTCGTTCTATATTGCATAATGCTTGTTAGGTAATCATTAATAACAAGACTGGAAAGCCAACTAGACATAAAATACGTAAATTAAGGGTACAATTTATTAAAAATTCTAGCAAGTAGGATTTCAACATTTTTTTACACCAACGAATATCGTTAGTTTAAACTCTCAATGTTCAAAAGTTTTTTTTATTATTATTATTACGCATTTTATGTTTATAAACTGACATATTTTATCAAAACATCATATTTCATTCAGGTACTTTTATATCGATGATCACATTCAAATAATCAAAATAATATATTTAATGTTGTTAGTAAATATATGCTTTGGTATTTTTTGTAATTACTACTAAGTACAGAACAATATTAATTGTTGCCTAGTATAAATTATTATAAAATATAAAATGTAATATATGGTTAAACTTGTATAAATAATAATTGTAATTAGGTACTTTTATGCATGAACACGTGGTTACATTTATGCGTGTAAAGCTAATGTAAGTTTAAAAAAATAAATGTACACACAATAGCCTTTAATTCTTTACTTTTTCGTATTTATTTTTAAAAATCAAATCTAGCATCCAACTTCATGGACCACTGATTTCAAAAGAATTCTTGAACATTTTTATTTTAATACATTTATTTATCCTTTTAGTTCAACGAGTGTCATTGTAAAATTATACAATTTTCAAAGGGAAGACATCCCTTTTTTTCACATCTTTTACCAGAGTTAAAAATATTATCCGGTATAAAAAGGCTCTAGTGTCGTATGTCGGTAAGTGTTTATCTGGTAAAATATTTAAAATAGACATATATAACACTGAATACCAAATTGTATTCAATTTGTTGTTCCTGAACTTGAAATATATTAAAGCTTATTTCAAATTGCATTTAAAGCTGCTCCTGAAATACCCGCTAAGTACTTTGTATATTAATTTTATTTAAGGCTTTAAAAATATTTACGATACGTTCTAACATTTGTAATAACTAATTTTTAACATGATTATACTATTAGCCAAAGAGTTAAGACAGTTACCGGATAAGTACAACTCTTCCATCAAATTCCAACTTTATTTTCAATCTAGTAAAATTTTGAGTTTTATTATTTTAATTTATTGTTTGGCGATTCGTTAATATAATAACATTTTAAACGATCTTCATCATTTGCTGAAGATGTATTTTTGATTTTAACATTTTTTTTTCACTGTTATTAATCAATAATAACTTTTTTACTCCAAACATAATATAGGTACTTAAATAAATCACTTTTATACACAACATTAAAATATAAAGTTATACATATTTATACTTCCAAGGTATATTATACTTACATAGTTCATACTAACATTATTATTATGATAAGGTGTAAGTACTAAAAGTATATAACGTATAATATTTTGTAGATTCTTACAACAAATTTTGTATTAAATTATAATTGAATATTAGCCTCATTTATATTGAGTTATGAACTCGGGCCCCAACGATATTTTTTTAATATTTAATTAATAATCTAATAACCGAATTGAGTTAAAACTTACCACTGTAGTATTAATATATATTAATTAGCTTATACGTTAATTTTAACGAACAAATATACATATATAATTAATAATTATAGTTACAATTCATCAGTTAATTATTTTAAATTTACTTATAAAATATCAACGATTTTCTATAAAATCCACATTTTAAAATATTTATTAACACGAAAATTTCCAATAAGTTTATATGATGGTCAATACATTCGTTAAGTATATTCAATATTTCAATCGATAAAGTTTATCATACAAAAATCGTATTTAATATTAATTTATAATTTTCGTAAATTAATAACTATTGATAATAATTAAACTTTTTTTTAAATTCTATCTTCCGTTTGATATACATATAATATACCTACTCGTAGTACTAATAAAAAACTTTTTCCAACTACTCAGTATCATCCAATAAAACGTTTCAGCCATTTACATATTAATTAGGAATGTTAATTTATATTTTATTTATATATTTTTTTAGTTCTCGTGGGGTAAAAAATACGATGTTGCATCGTAATCGCAGTGAATTATTTTGAATATATAATAAATTACGTCCGGACGGAAACCACCGAACGCAAATTTTTGATACCTAAAAAAAAAAAATAACGTGTTTAAAAAAAACTTTCAAATGGTAATTTCACCATAGTTTTATAAGACAAAAAAGTTTTCAATCACTTAATATAATTAAATGTTAAAGGTCAGAAGTTATTGTCTATAGTGTATAATATTTTGAAGTAAATACATCTCAAATAACATTTATTTTTTCGGAAAATGAAATACATACTTTGTTTAATATATTTTTCATACATCTGGCCTGAAATCAATAATAATAACGATGTATAAAATGTAATCATCAGGAAAAATTACAAATTTAATTACAATTCAATATGGTCGAGTTTTTCTCATACACTTAATAGTTCTTAGAGGACTTATTTCTTATTATACAATGTATATATATTTAAAAGTTACAGAAAACTATAGCACTTTTTATATTGTAAAACTACCATATAGTAAATCCTTAAAATGTACATGTTCCTCACAGCTGTGTAACTGGAGTTGATGTTAAGATAGCAAACGACCGTAAAACTTCGTCAAAAGTTATAAATAAAATACTTATAACTTAGTACAACAAAGCAATTTTTACTTTATATTTTCTATATATCCATAACGGTTCACGATGTTAAAACCTAGTTTTATATAAATCCCTAGGATATAACATGTATTCGAAGACTATAAAAGATCAATAGTGCAACGAGTACTACAAGTCCAACCATGTAATAGTAATAATATATTCAAATATTATGTTGATCGTATTTTTTCGACCTACAATTTTGTAACGATGAAAATAATAATTTGGCACTTACACTTTTAAGTCGAAAACGATAATGATGTCCGGTGACTTGTGTTTCTGTCAAATTATTATACGTGCATTAATGTTATACTACCTACTAATATTCATCTGACATGCTAAGTCCTGAGTTAGATTTTTAGATTTAATAATATTATTTTACATTGAAATATTTGTTGATACCATATGTTGAATTGATAACATTTAAAATCCAAAACACCTATCACATAATACTTAATAATAAACCGTAATATATAAACCGTAAAAGTGGAAAAATTACTCAGAAAACCCGCTTATCTTGGTGAGCACGGTAATATTTTCTTTTTATTATGGTAACATCGTTTTATACCAATAATATGTGATGATAATTATATACTATATTGTAATTTACGCAAATTTTGAGGTTCAACAAAACCACAAATTACAATTTTAATTACAAGTTTGAAGTGAGTACAATCGATATAATATTGAAAATTAAGCTTTGGTATATATACCTTGTAATATTTTGTGTGATTCGTCGATTTGACTTGCTATGTTATTTTTTTACCACTCTTCGTCTAAGATTGTACGATAACAATCAAATCATCAGTTAGATTTATACTCTTTCAAGATACAGAAATTTTTTAAAAATATTCGTAATTTGAGGCTCTATGTCCAAAGCTTTAATGGTAAAATATTTTGACATTTACTATTTTATTATTTTTTAATTATTAATATTTTTGTTTTTCATTTATTTCATATATATTTTCCTAATCATTATGTATTTTTTCAGTGTAAGATATGTTTACCTAAAATAACTTTTGATATAAAATAATTTTTTTTCTTTATTAATTGCTACAAATCGACTATTTACATGGGTAAAAATTAGTTTTACTGTAAAACTAAACAAGTGTCCCGGGATACGCTTTTTTAAATGAAATTTGGGACATCAACAAAAAAAAAAATAATTAAAAATCAGAAATTTCTTGTACATTTCACCTGGAGATATATATCAAAAATATACTTGAATAATATTGTGACACCAAACACAACCGTCTTCGACCAATACCAATTGAGATCTAGAAAGTCAAAGTTTAAAATAGCCCCAAGTATGGGACGTTTATATAAATTTATATTAAGTTATGCAACGTAATATTATAACTTAATGGTTAATACGAATTATTATTAAGATTACGTGTTTCTTATACAATTATACCAACATTAAACTTTTCAATTATCTTGGCAACAATACTATTAAACAAGTATTAACTATATCTAATCTCAAACAAGTATCTTAAACTTGCTATTATTATAATTATTTAAATTTACACTGTATTTACCGTGCAAAAATTACACCACATACGAATGAATGAATATATTATATACCTGCGAAACAACTCACTCTAAAATATGAATATGAATACAATCCTTGTACCATTATAATAGGTTTATAAAATAGTTTATTATGAAATATATGAAGTATGTCATGGTTTTATTTAACAACGGTGTAATCGTTATTTTTTTCTTTTAATTCTCGGGAAATCTGAGAAAAAAAATTTTTATTAGCTTTTACCATACAACTATTTTGCATTTATAATCTTACAGTTTCAAAATAGTTTGTTAACAAGACATTTAAATACTTATCTAACGTCTATAGTAGTTTTATTATGAGCACTTTATGAATTCGAAACCCTTAAATGAATTCAACGATTCAGTGATTATTGTTCATAATAGGTAAAGTTAAATTTATGTATTTAGTTTAATAATATAATGTAATTGTATTAAAACTGTTTTCAAGTAAAATTTCATGAAATTCGATGAACACGCACAGATCAATCCTGTACATGCACGTCACGAATACGTGGCTCAGAATAATGTCCATTAAATCAATCGTTAATAATCAATACAAACTTCTGATTTTTAAATAGTAACATTTTTAAGACATAGACAATTATTCAGCAAATATTTTTTTAAGAATTTTGATGTGTCAAAATCAAAATTCAAACAAGTAGTTTTAAAACCATTCTTAAGGATTATTATCCTTAGTATAAAATTTTAATAACTCAGAAACTACTTGTGAGAATTTTAAATTAAATACATCAAAATTTTCAAGAAACCCGTCCGCTAAATAATTTGCTGTGAAAAATAGGGGTTCATATTTGAAAAATAGAAGTTTTTATCACCCACAGGATACTCTTTAAGTAGCACGTGAATTTCAGTAATTTGAAAATATAGACTTTAGGTATACTTAAAAATTCTAAACATCAGAATTGAATAAATAGAAAATGGGAATGAGCTCGGCCTTAAATATCCATCCTGTATCTTAATAAATAAGAGCACAATATTTACCCGAAAGACCCGAAGAAGAAGTAAAATAACAATTTTGTTAACTTCAAGGGGCCTTTACTCCTGCAGTCCTGCAAGTACGAGGGCTGGTAAGACACTGTTCTGCCCGTGACGGTGGCGTTTTATAATAATTAAGTTTTTTTAGGATCTCGAACGGGCTCGTTATTATACTTAGGTATAATAGTGGGACTTTTGGGGGTTCAATCCGACCAAAAAAAATAATGATTACACCGTTCACGAATGGGTGGGGCACCCATGAAATGTTTTCGGCAATTATTTTCGACATAACTATGTAAATTTAATTTTGTATACTGTGTTAGGTGTTCCGAACTTATTTCGTATCATTAATTTCAGATTTAACGATAAAAATGTTTGATTTTTTAACACTGTCGACTACTTGTTTGATATTCAATTAACATATGATTGGAGATAATAGTTTTGAATACATATTTTTTAAAATAAATACATCCTAAAATGCTTTATGGAATTACTATATTTTTAATAAAAATATCACACAAATTATCATCATTTCTAAATTTAGAGCTGTACTAATGCATAATATAAATAATATAATATATAATAATAATAATATATTGTATTGTATTCAAGTGTGGATTAAACTATAAGATTGGTATCTCAAATTAAATCACTGGTCTTCAGATGATAAATCAAATTAATTGAGAAAGCACTTCAAGGTCCATAAAATTACATTAAAGTTGAAACAACCTGATCCTCGTACGACATATTAAATACTAAGAATGTATAAATATCTCGACTGAAACAAAACTTACCTTTGTATACAATTGAGATAAGGAAAAATGTTGACTTAAAATGACCGATAATAGTATTTACTTTTATTTAAATAATTTATTTTTAATTTTTACAAAAAAAAAAATGAAATAAGTTTTTTATTTGTGACTTCGCTGCTGGATAACGTTTTTAAATGCTCGTTGAAGTTACTTTCTTCGAATTTTCTTAAAAACAATGAATATATCAGCTATGTCCCAATTATTATAATAAAATATAACATTCGTTTATCTTAATCAAAGAAAGGAACCCTAAAATGTTTCTCATCCTGTTAAAACCTATTCGAATAAGTATGAGAAATAAATAGGTAGTCACACAAGTTTTGAATTAAAATGAAAATGATTACTATATGGACGTGAGTGGTCCTCATGTAGTTTGTTTAGTCTCGGAATAGAGTGGCACAACAGTCCGATTCAAATGTAAATTTTTCGCGACCCATTGCGCTTCATCACCTGACACCCTTTATTTTCGTATTTCCGGAGAAAAAAATCTCCAGAGATTCGCAGCTGCTTTGTACGCTATCATCGCATATGTTTTTACACAATCTATAAAATGTTTGAATGTTTCGCTCGCACATAAAATACAATACTCATTAGCTTTTACTGTACACAAACGCAATTAGAGACATAGTCGGAGTCAATTATCGTTGGACATAACGTGTTTTTGTGCATTAGAAAGCTGTGTGAAATTTAAGAATGGCCGATGCGAGGCCCTGTTTATTATTTCCTCAATTTTTCTCGATATATCCCATATGTCTACGATGATACATTTGATATGATACGATGATACATTTTGTTTTATTTCATGGAGTTTGGGAAGTCGGAGATTCCGACTCGATTGCCGAGTACAATAAAATTTAATTTTAATCAATAATATATAAATATATTTAATTTATATATTATATATTATTTATATTGTGCACGTTTTGGAGGTATTGCGTCAGAGTAGTTTTGGCCGCGAGCACCAATAATCCGTTTAAAACGTATTGCGTTTATAATATATAATCCTCGTCCAACAATAACTTGCTTTAGCTGTGAAAAGGCCTTGTTATTAACTGCTGCGGAATATGATTCTTTCATGAAAATTAAACGTCTGTTATAAAGAAGAACAAAGCATAACTGAAATAGGTCATTGCGCAGGATTCGTTCGAACATGAGATAATCCGGATCAGTGGCGTCCCGTCTTACAGGAGCTTTGTAGACTGTAGAAGCGCGTGCCAAGCCAAATGGAATGAAAATCAAATTATAGCTGATATCCTTTGGACTCAAGATCACAATATTCAACTAGTCGTAGTACTTATCATAACTGACGAACAACAGACCCAAGGTTGTCGACAACAATCGGTTACAAATAATAATAACATTTGAACTAAATATTCTATAGCAGTGGTGAATCATCAAACACAAATACGAACAAAATATTATGAGTTTACTAAATGTAGAACGGGTATTATAAAACACACGAAACGTTAGATTTAACTTTTATAAATGTACTGAGTGTAACAGAAATACCTGACGAATGAAATAACTTTTGTTTTACAATTTTTTTAAATATCAATATTTTTTTGGAATTACTCAATTTGAAACGTAATGACTTTTTTCAAAATATTATTAATGGAAATTTTCAGACATGAGTAAATCATAAATTATTTATTATCCACATAAATTTCATAATTTTTGCACACGTTTAACTTGAATTAATTTTTATTTTTATTTATCAGGTCTTTTTGTTTTGTGTTTTATTTAAAAAAAAATAATTAAACATTTACTAATTTACTATTCTACATATTTTCCACTATAATCTTTATAATAAAACTGACTTATGTTCATATAATCTATACATTCACGAATTCAAAAATAAATCTTGAAAATACATGACACATTTTGTTATATATATTTTATTTCGAATACAATATTGATTAGTCGAGGAGATGTTCAATTTAAGTTATTTGAATTTCAAAACAGACACATTTTTTTATGATTCAAAAAGTTATAATAATATACATGACGACCGGTGGTGCGAATCATTTAAGTTACATTTCTACTGTGTATCCGAGGTTTTAACTAGCGGAGTTGAAAAGTTTTCCAGCATTTTATACGAATTTGACTTTGTGGAAGCATAACCGTGCAATGAAGTTTAACGAAGCGTTATTTTTGAAACCTCAAAACCACAATTATTGGATTTTTTTGCTTTAAATAAATTTTAGTTAGGTTTGATTAATACTCTTTTGGGTTTGTTAAACAATCACCAGACTTGAGAACAATTTTTCATTTTACGATCAATACGTATTCATCATCTTCACTAAAATATCATAATATATAATCAAATTAACTCCCACATTCCCAGTGTCACATTTCTCAGAACCCTACATTCATACATAAGTTGTTTTTACGGCAGTATTGAAAATACCTTTATAAGTATACATTTTATTTCTAAGCGTTCAGAATTCAATTTTGAACAAAAAATATAAAAATCTCGACAACTTTGAAATTTTGTTGTACTCTTTTAATTATCTTTCATTATCAATACTAATAACTAAGATTTGAAAATTCACACTAAACGTCAAAGCTACTATCGTAAGTTATTCTTACAGAATCATAAATATATCAAATACATATATGCATCAATATTGTTGTAAATATTTCTAGTTCAAATATTGATAATAGTGGAAATTTAATTTAAAAATTACAATTTCAGTTATTTTGTTTGAAAAATATTATTCATAAACACTTGAATTTGTTCACTAGTACGTATTTCATTATTATTTATTATATATAATACAATGTTTAAAATATTTAAATTAATTTTATGGTATTAATAAACGACAACCATTCATTATGTCGTTCTACAGTACATATTTTGTATTTAATTTAAAGTAAATCACAATAATATATGATAAAATATTATTATATTTATTATGTAATGTATGTATACTTAAATTGGCCAAAATTATAAATTAGTTCAACCTTCCATGTTATTAATAGAAAAATAAATGACCCAGAATAATATAGATAAATAATAAAAAATCTTTAGAAATATATAGACTGACGGAGCACAGAACTTTTTTTCGTATATGCAATGATTTATTATTTAACTCAAATTAAATTCGTTCATATCAGTGACCTACACAATGACGAGGTACACTCAACACCTTCTATACAAAAGAGCAACTCTTCCCCCCCCCCTACCGATTTCATTTTTTCTTTATATTGCATCTATACAATTTATATTTTACTTAGTATTTACACAAATGAATACGTTATGACATTTTCAAAATAAAAAAAAAATAACAATATTATATAGGTACAACTATACAATATTTATTTATTTAAGTTAATTTCACAAAATAATATGTAATATTACAATCAACAGGTTCAATTACTATTTAATATACATTTTGTTATAAGCTGATAAAAAGTATTTTATGCTATAAAAAAAATTGTGTTTAACCTGACATGACATAACCAACATGTCAAGTTAATATACATTAATTATACGTATTTTTATCTTTATGATTTCACTTGTCAGTCGCCAAGTGACTAAGAGTTAACGAGGCTATCAAAATTCATCTAATCTTATCATTCGAAGACATCTACAACTGTTTTGGAATATGTTTTCCTATAAAACCAAAGTCCAAACTGTGTTATCTTTCGGTGCCTACTGAAAGTTTGAAGCTAAAAATGTAAAATATTTTTATTCAAATTTAAAAATGATTTTTAGCTGCAAATTACGAAGTTTTTATCAACAAGATATGTATAATTATAAAAATATAATTCTTGAAAACGTCTATAAGAATAATTCAATTTAATATGACACATTTTTATTGATTAATCGCCTTAAATAACGTTTACAGTACCGTTGTAGCCGAGTTTGTTCATTTTGACACAATGTCAGTTACAGTTATTCTAGAGTGTCCATTAACTGTCATTGAATTGTGACCAAGCTGTTTGTAATGTTTGTAAGTCATTTACGATTTACCAATATAGAAATATTTTGCAAAAGGACCGTAAAATGTGGTTGCGACTATTGCAATACACTAGCTTTGAGTTTAATACATTTAATGAATGTTAGTCGTATAGTTATTCACTGTACATTCAATGCTTTAGAGTTTAGACTTAAAACTAAATATTAACTATTTATAAACATTGTATATGATTACATTTGAAAAAAAAAATCAAACGTGTTAATTAATTGAAAAGCGAACATCTTATCAACTAAACTTATATTAATTCAATTTATTGTTTTTGGCTTAATCAAATTATATGTTGTTTAAATTATTTATTTCTATATTAAATAGCATTTAAATTTATCACGATCTAATGATAACAAACAGGTACAATGACTAATAATTATAATATTAATATGTGATATAACTAAAATGTAAGTAATTCTATTTTGGCTCAAAAAGCATATTTTGATTCATTGAAGAATTAACGAATTAAGCTTAAAGGCGTCCTTTTATTCCTGTTCCTATTTCATTAAAATATGTAAAATAGATTCGGATAATAATCAATGTATAAAAAATCGATTAAATTATATTTTTCCACCAAAGTGGACAAAATCACGTACTAAGTGAAACTATTTAAATACATATTTTTTTTTTACCTAATACGATAATAAATAAATCTATAATAAAATTATAGTGAATGGTGAGAACAGGTATGGGGGTAGGTTTAAAATAAACATAATTTGTAATTGCGTTTTTATAGTTCAATATTCCAAGAAATTTGTAATACAACATATTATGTTTCAACGTTTTTTAACAAAGTGTACATTTGAATGTAATAGTTCCCTCTGTTCATTATATTTTTGTCATTTTCACGTTACCATTCAGTCGTAAATTAATGAATTTTTATTAACAATCAATTTTGAGCTCTGAAAACCCTAAAGTATGAGAAGAGACAAGTAAAAAAATTAATATTTTCTTCCTTTCTTAGTTTAATAAACGATGACGAAACAAAAAATTAATTTAATATGTCGTCTGGTTAACGTTCAAACGAGCTGAAGGGGAATCGACACAATTTCATTGAGAAAAGACAGTTGTTATTAATTTTTTGTATTCGTTCAGTGAATATTTTCTCCACTCGTCTATATATTATCCACTCGTCAACTATACACAATGTCATGATTTGCAAGTTAAATTTGAAATTGGTTTGTCCCGCGATGCGTTATACAGGTCCCCATATCTCTTTTGGTCTTTTATGAAAGCGTATCGGTCCTACAATTGCCCTCTGGTTTTCAAACACACTAAATACTTTTATTGTCGCCAAAGGGAAATTAAAAAAGTTTTTCGTGACTCGTTTCTTATTATTTTATTTTTATTTTTTACTTCATTTTTTTTTTTTTTTGTTATACTTTTTTTCGCGCTTTTAAAACCCCACACCCGGTTTACTGTGTAATCGTCCTTTTGGCAAAGTACTTTGGAGAAAATTTGACAGGAAGAAGTAATCAAATAAATAAGTTTGTTTTTTATCTCTCTTTTTCCACGAAGTACTTTTTGCTCAAGTTTATTCGTTAACTTTTTATTCTCCACCTCTACATTACTCGCCATTACAAATAGATGTAATTTCTCCGGCCTTCAGAAGAAAAAATACTGTCATCCTGTAATAGTAACTGTGCCACTATGTTTTGTCTAAACACATATCAGCAAAAGGTCTTTGTCCGCCAGTGAATCATTTAGGTCCTATAGGTCATATTTATTTTTTATTAGAACTGTATTTATAAAGTGCTATAACAAGTGTTTTTTTTTTCACAAACAGTGTTTCGAAGGTAATTCTCAAAAATATTCTTCAAAAATCCAAATTCGTTTAAAAACTCGTAATACAATATAAAACAATTATTTAGACACATGTCAATTATTTAACAAAGTTTAATGAAATGTTAGACCACAGCATTTTAAAACAAATCTTAGAGGAGTTTGGTTTAAATGCATTCACTTATAACTTATTTTTTATAAATCACTGCCGTGTTTTTATAAACTAATAAAATTTAAATATTTATACATAGGTAGAGTTTATTATTTATTATATATTTTATACCTAATTTGATAATTTATAAAATGGCGTTCTACAATTTAAACGTATATCTATATAATTATTGTATTATCATATATTGTGTTTATTATATCAAATAACATTGACACAAAACAATAAACAAATATAATACAGACACAGCCATCGATAAATACATTGGCTTCGTTACGTAATGTTTCTTGCTTCACTAAACTAATAACAATAGCTCAACCTATTATTAATTAATGAAATTTTGAATTTACATTGCCTGGGTTTATGTTTACATTAGATAAACAAATATGTTTACAATGTATTTGTATACAGCTATAGTAAAAGCTTATAAGTTATACGATATTAATAAATATCGCCATTAATTAAGTTTTTATTACTCAGGTGATTTAAAATACAATCATAATTATGGTTCTACATAAAGAAAAAATTCAACAGAAATATCCATAGACTGTGACAAATTTATAATAAACGATAACTATGACAAAGCTTACATAATATTACTTAATACTATATTTTTTTAATCTGACAGTTCAACAATAAATTAATGACATTTAATGAAAAATGTAGAATGAAATAATAATTGTTTTTCCGTCAACATCAAAGCTGTTAGATTGCTAGACAAAGCTTCTGACAAACCTACCTATTAAACATTTTAGAACGTTTAAAATTTACTTATAAATTTACAATCCAAGATATTTTTATTCAAAAGGATGACATGCCCGAAATGTTGTTATCTCTGTATCTAAAAGTCGCAAAGGCGTTGAGGTATTTCGTATGAGAGGAAGACGCATACTTTTTTTTATAGATCCTCCTCAGCTTATATAAAATATTTATAAAAAAAATAAAGTATGTAATTATACATATTTAAAATTTAGAAGATGGCAAAAACATGCTCAACCCCATTTTTCCTTTAAAAATATTATATCTATCATAAATATTATTCTTTGAAATATTTAAATATATATATTTAAGGATAATATTTTAAATTATTTATATTTTCATACCATTAAAGGAGTATCTTGTAGTGATACAAAGCATATAATATTTTCAAATGAGAAAAAACCATTTATATTGTAAATTGTTAAGCAGATGATTGTTTTTAAATCGTTGATATACATTAATTAAATAAAAATTAAATTTAGTAGTTTATGAGTTATTAATTATGACTTAACTATTTACAAAGAATAATAGTCTAAAAAACTGGTTTTGAAATGGTTATTGAATCTACTATTATACTCAAACAATTTTTAATGATTATAAAACGCTGATGGATTAATATAATAATTAATAATTATTATAATTTTCAAATCATCATAGCCCCCATATCTACCAAACCTATATAAAATTTTTATTATTTACAAACAATCGGGTGAGTATAAATCCGGCGGGGCTGAAGTATATCCAAATTCGCCCTAGAGGATTCCCTATAGTTCCTAGTAAACCATCGAATGATTATGCAAATTACAGGTTGCCAAAGTCTCGTGGAGTTAGGAAAATGCAACTTTGCGGCAAAGTCCACGTGTAAGAAAAGCCACGAAGAACCCGGCGTTATTATGCAGTGAACGGATGTTAAAAGGAGCACCTAGAAGTAAAAAAAGTATGAGGAATGTTTGTGTCGTTCCATCGAGGTTGGTACTGCCACAGCCGTTATTGAAGTAGACGTTTGTCAATGGTATTGGCTTTTGCGTTATAGACATGGCTTAGGTACTATGCTGGAGTTTGGCAGGATAATAGAGACGATACTCAGGCAAAAGGAGGTTGCAGAACATAACAAGTAAGTAAGAAGTGGGCGGTTGGGTTAAATGTAGTCAATTCTATAAACCGAAGGCTATATATTTTTCAGGGTGGTTAGAAGCCCTTGTCTATGTATAACTTATTTAGTTGATGAATAAACGGAACCGGAAGGTAATATTGTGGTAAACGTTTCCCACCCGTTCCTTGTTTTTTTGAATGGAAAAAGGGGGGGGGGGCTTAAGTACTGTAGACTTTATTACTGGACGTCAACATGTTAAATCTTCGATCAGAACGTCAACCAATCATGGCCTTTCTGAAACTATATTGGTGGCTTCTAGGTTTCCGTCTTCTCCATAATGATATAAATCATTTGAAGGTATTGTAAATTAAATAACTGTTAGTCCAGAATTCCAGTATTGCTATTGCTCGAAGAATAGTTTTACATTTACCGACTATTGTCAGGCGTGAGCCTATTAAGATTTATGATTATTTATATATTATAGGTATGTCAATCAATTGATCTTATTTTTGGTTTGTTTCTACCTATTGAATCGGTTCTCGACTAAAGACTTGTATGTTATCAGTGTGGGACAGTAGATTTTCTAGAGAACGTTCTGTTTTATTGACGATTTCGACTATAAAAAGAAATTGTGCAGAGTTGCAGATGGATTTTCGAAGAATTTCTATCTTTCTATATTATATTATTTGTTCGACGTCTGTGTGGTCCCTGATTAGCTCCTGATTTCCATTATTCCAATCATAAGCCACTCGTTATTGCCTTATTGTCACTACTATCCGGAATGTTTTTTCTTGTCGTAAAATGTTTTTTAGTGCAACTCCTTAACTACTGTTTTTTGCATTTCATCGTCGTCAATAGGCATCTTCTCCTATTCAAGTTTAAGGCTAGATACCTAATAAACAAAACAAAATCGAAAATTAATTATAAATTGAGCAATGTATTATATGTAATTAAACAAAAAGACAATTCTCCCTAAAAAATGAACTTTTCTTTATGTTTATGAAAGATTTATGTAAAATTGTTACTAGAATTGTAGTTATGTGTAAAATATAATAATAATAAACCTACATTTTGCGACATCTTAAATTCTAGTTTATATGTATAAAAATTAAAATATTTACCTAATCCTAGTACCAAGTAATACAGTACTACAGTTTATCTTCAAAAACTAAATGTCTAAAATTATACTCAAATTATGTTATATTATATTTTATAATTTATTTTTGATGTATTTCTAGAAATATATTTTTACTAATCTAATCTAAAAATCAATAAATAAAAAATCATCTAATAATACAATACAAAATTAACAATATTTAACATTAAATGTCTTATTTCTTTAAGTAAATTATTGTTACTGTTAAATAAATAAAATGACTAAATTGGCACAATTGAAAAAATCATCGAAGTTTTTGCTATTTTTGAAACTAATATATATACACATGTATTCATAAACGTTTACATAACCATTTTGGTAATGTATTATTTTTTAGCTAATAATAGCTCAGTAATAAAATTTCAAACCCATCGAGTAATTTACAACCATTTTTAGTTTTTTGTTTTTAAACAATTCATTATTATTAATTGTTTGTCCATCTTTTAAACATAAGATGACAAACAAAATAGTTTTAGATGTCCAATTCGGCTGATTCAGGATTACCGCTGACAAGAACGCTCCGACTTCGTTCATATTAACTTTGAAATAATATAATAATAATAATAATAAGAAAAAGAATAATAGTAATAGCTCAGTTCATAAGGGTTAAATATACAGCGTGTGTTGCGTACAAAACGTCAATAGTAGGTAGTCGGGAGATTACTTGGAGATGATAGCGGAGGTGGAATAAGCGATTGTCTCAGTATAACGTTATTCCTCTGGACGGCGTTCGGACGTATATAAAGAGGGTGTATAATACAAAACTCAATTTACAATAAGGCTTTTGAACGGAAGGGACGCAAAGGGTCGGTAAAAGAATGCCCAAAGTGAGTTAAAAAATATATATACCCTCCGCTAAATTCGGTTATATTTCCTCTAGTATCTCGAAGGCACATAATCGAAATATACTATCTTTTTATCTTGTGTCTTATACTGGCGTACAATGTGCTTGAAAATCGCGGTAACATATATTTATAAATAAAAATTATTTTAGAAGTAGATACCTACCATAGAGTGCTTTTGCAAATGACCTACTTTTCATAAATATCGATTGCATAGTTCGTACAAAATATAGAAATTATATCTTCTTCTGGATTTCAGGTAATATCACTTCTAAACGGACTTCACGATATATTTCATTTTTGATATTTTATTTTGCTAGTATCGTTTTACAGATTTAATATTATAGACTAAAAGAATTCCATATCAAGAACACAAAAATGTGAAACCATATATTTCAGTAGGTAATATTGTGCTGTAGTAGTAATCATAACTTCCTATAATATGGGTTGGTAAGTTAATAAAAACGATGACTAAACGTCAAAACTTTAAAATTACTATTCCACTGAAAACTCATTAGTAATGCATATACATTTTTACTAAAATGTTTTTTTTTTTTTTATTATTATTTTAGCATTAAGCAAATATTAAATGTTCATTTTATATTTTGAAGTTTATAATAAGAATATAATTAGCTAAAAAATAAATAAATTGTACTTGGTGCGTACAAAGTTTAAATGCTTAATGCATTATTAATAAATATTTCTAGGAAAAATATTTAAAAAATAATTTTAAACTGCGGATTGATGCATAGATTGGTGATGCGTATTTGTCATTCATGTCGTAACTTCAAATAGCTTAACTCCGGCCTAGCCAGTAAAAATATTATTTTAAATTTTAAAACAAAATATTTAATAATACAATTTATCTTAAATAAAATTTACCCCATCCAACATTTATTATAATTTTAAATATTCCTATTATCTATTACAATTTATTTTAATCGTAAAATATTTATTATTTTTGATTTTAAGTTTTACCGCAGAATTATCTGTTTACAAGAAAATAAATGATACAATATTGTTTAAAGTAAAAGTAAAACGTACAAAATGTTATCAAAATATTTTTATATACATAAAAAATTTAATTATTTAAAAAATAATTCATGTCTAAAAAATTATAATATTAATTTATTAATTATAATTTTTTTTTAAATGTAAAATCTCTATGATTGTTCCTTTTTTTTTTATTACAACAAACTAACATCGATTTTGTCCAAACTAGTATATCCGTTTTTTGTTTGTGGTTTTTTCCTATTCTTTTAATAAGTACTGAGAATTATTTTTTAGCCCCCCGCCCCTCCATCCCACCAACCAATTGGATTAAATTTTATTCCAGAATAACCCTCAACGACCTGCTTCTAAAAATTACTTCAAACAAAAATAAAATATACCATTCAAAAATCAATAAATTCATAGCTCTACTCGGAATTTAAAAAGTTAGAGATCTTTCATTTAGAATAATACAATTATAGTGTGTAGAGATATCGAGTGATTTTATTTGCCATTATGAAACTAAGTTATTCACAATGATATAATTAAATAATTCTTAATGACGCTTTGTTGTAAAATAAAACCATTAAGAACAAAAAATGATTTTAAATTTTAAAATTTTTTTAAACGACTAGTATACATAAAGTATTTTGTATTTTGTAACCATAAAGAAAAAAAAACATAATTATATTTTGAAATAAACAGAGCATATATTTAATTTAGAATGAGATGAATTAACGATTATAGTTGTATAGTATAAACTTTAATAGACTGACAAGATTAAATGATTTCACTTTTTTTTTTGCCACACTTTTGTATAAATTTTAAAATAATTATTATTCATTATATTTGCTGATATTAAAATTACTTCAAAATCAAAAATCATTTCCGCCCTGCTCAGAATCTAAAGTAAGTATTTCCTTTATTTAAATACATAGAATAAAAGTACAGTCCTGCTTAAAATGTCTATATTAAATACCGATTTAATGTATTGCAAGACATTTTACAAACTCTCAATAGTATAAAAAAATAATATGAAATACCTTACATCAAAATAATATCAACTAAAAATACTTTTAAAGTTTTTAAATAATTTTTTCTTCGCCGATTATTTATAAATAATGGTCCTGTGAACTACCATTTAAAAAAATATAAATCAAACTTAAATACGAGAAATTGAGGTTTTTAATATATTATTACATAATTTATCAGTAATTTAATGTGACGTTTTTCTATTAATTAAACACACTTAACTCTTAAAATATCTAAAAATGTTACTAGCTTAATAAGATTTGATAAGAAATTTAAATACTATATAACATTTTACAGTTGATCTGCGTTATTTTTTAATTGTAAGTTTAGCTTGTTGAGTAAACTGTATTCTTCGATTAATTTTAGAAAGTTACCAACCTCTTTCGAATTAGTGGTAAAAACTTTCCTATGGTCGTGAGTGTATTCAATTCTATGGAAGTTGTATAAACTAAATTAGACTAGTTCAAGTGAAGAAGTTTATCCATTTAGCTTAAAGACGATCCAGCAGTTTTGTTGATAATGGGTGAACATTTAAGGACAATGTATATTCATTGAAAAGTGCTAAAAGGAAACTTCAACAGACCTATAAATGTTCATTAAAAACAATTTTAATATTACATAGTTATATTTCATATGAAAAATACATTATTTATTTCATCTATTTGTATGACCTATTTTTATTTATTCAA
Source organism: Pentalonia nigronervosa (assembly GCA_014851325.1). Lineage (NCBI taxonomy): Eukaryota > Metazoa > Arthropoda > Insecta > Hemiptera > Aphididae > Pentalonia > Pentalonia nigronervosa. The sequence goes on along the minus strand of JACXSJ010000951.1, from coordinate 72,134 downwards.
AATTTTAAATTTCAACGTTTGTGTTTATATGTCAACTATTTTGTGTTAATTAACTATTAAATATACAAACACAAACCAAACATATAACAAAACATAATAATATTGTTCTACAGCTATAGCTTAATATTTTATATGATGTATATTATATATAGTTATTATTAGTAAGTATTAAGTTGATAATTTATAACAATAATTATTGAATATATATATTCAAACTTATTTATAATGCTGTATATTTTTTTCAAAACTTTAAATTACATAATATTTATAAAAATTATATTTTTCTTTCACTCTCTTATTTCCTAAAGTAGTAATTACAATTTTCCAATGGGAATTTTTTAATTTTATTTATGCTCGGAGATTAAATTTTTTTAACATTGCGTTATGTATTAATATAATACTAAATTATTTTATGCTAAAAACTAATGAAAATATTAATGATAATAAAAAAAAATAGTAAATTAAACAATTGATTGAAATCCACAGTTTTGTGTTTATATAAATACATTTTAATAAAAAAAATTATGTATGTAAAATATGAATACTAGCAATAAAATTAATGAAATACTGCCTGAAAATACTTCAAAAGTAGGTCAACTCGTTACTTAAAATTTGCAAATGTTATACTTCGTTTAAATTTTTTTGTGCTCGCTAACCAAGGATTTCTTAATTGGGAACAGATCCAAGACAATGTCTTTTACAAAATACACAAGTAAACTCGAACAATTTAATTAGACACCTATTTTGATGATCTAGCACAAGGAAAAAATAGAGAACAAACATCAAAACAATTGGTTTTCAAAACTTATACAAATATGAATGTATATGTAATTCTAATTTTTGGCCAAAGGTCAAATAGTTGTATACACGTTCGAAAGTTAACGTGAACTTTGCCAAAATATATACAAATGTCTAGGTTTTGGTTGAAATTTTATACTAGACGAGATTAATCAAGTTGCATAACATCTGATGATGACATAATTACATTTATTTTAAAAATAATATACATATAATTATTTGACAACCGTCATTCTCGCGGAACAAATTTTTATGATTTCCTCAATATATTTGCATCATGATTTGAAAACAAAAATCGTTTGTATTCATTTTTTTTCGAATCGCTTACAAAACTTAATATCAAATGTAAAAATCACTTTTTACCATCTCAATTTAATTTAAGTTTTTGTCGTATACGCTATGTAACAAAGAAAAAAGTTGCGTTGACTATATAAAATAACATTGTCTGATCGAGCGAGGAACTGAAAAATGCAAATAGAAACGGTTAAAAATCAAATTCCCCAGACCGATTTGATGATAGAGTCCAAATTACGTCTATTTTTGAAACTCCAAAATGTTAGTGCATCTACACGCAGGGCCGATGACGTATAACGAACGGACCGTGCTCCGCCACTAATGGTATAACGAAATGCGCCTCTCATTTTCTCCGGGCAAAGTTTGAATTGCTATCCTAACCGACTTGTTGGTGATTGGGGAAATAGGGACGCCACAGAGTAGGCGCCACGGCATCGTTATTGTTATTATTGTTATTATTATTATTATTTTTATTATTATTATTATTATTATTATTATTGTAATCCCACTGTCGTAGTTATATATATATATGCTGATACGCACGCGAAATGGGCCTGTTCAATATATTCATTAGAAATGTTGCAGGCACGCATAAAACAGTGCACCGATTGACCTCCGGAAAAGCGCGGTAATAAATATTAATGGACCATAAGTGATGAGACAATGCAATATCCATTGTTTACGGTGTCATTAAGCCACACTGTGTGTCCCCTACCCCACGACCACGATGGGGCATTAACCTGCGCCCGCACTGGAGGTGGTGGAGATGGTGGTAGTGAACGTGTAAGGGTGAGTAGTACAACGGTCGCGGGATCCGGTGGTTGGGTCGAATCGAATATATTATTATCAGTAGCGGTTTTTGGCGATCGCCGAAAATCGACGCATGCAGTTCTCTGGAGTCGGCTGGACTCGAGCCAGAGGCAGATCCGCACCCACACACCCACTTACCCACACGCACACGCACACACTACTGTACGGCGTTTGGCAAACGATTCGCACAAGTTAAATGGGTTAAGTTCTGTTGTGTTCAATATCATTGGCACTCGGGCGCGGGAAAACGTGCCTAATGATACTCGCTGCACCGTGTTATCTAAGAATCTTCGGTGGGGGGGAGAGATAGACCTACGTTTTGCTGATACAATAATATTAATACAGACGTCGTGCGAAATCTACGACATAAGATAATATATTATAAGATATGACATATATATATATTGTACAGATTCGTAATTATTATCATCATCAGCTCTTTGTGAGTGTTTAATGGTAGTTTTGTTTTTTTGTTTTTTCGAGCGTCACTGTTTATGCTAATAATCAGACCTAAAAGTCTGAAAACATTTATGTTCCGCCAACTTCTTTTAAGTATTTTGTTTAATATTTAAATATTCTATCATTGGGATATTACAGTAAACGATCTCTAGACTGAAATTAACATCTCGTGGTGTTCAATAATTTATCCAGCGTTAAAGATCTAAAGAGCTGAGATCCCAATTATTACTATTATTCGTACTGAAAAATTAATATTTACCGGCAAAACTTTAAACAGACAACATGTCTAATATAGAACTTAAATAGCTTGTAACATATTAATTTTGATTATAATGATTTCTTAATTAATTTTTAGTGTATATTAAAACAGCTATTAAGATATTAATCTGTCTTCATTTAATCATTGAAGATTGTTTACACGATACTTATTAATTATTAACCATAACTATTTGGATTTCAATTCATCAGCTTAACATTATTCTGTATTCAAGTTAAATATTTCATGAATTAATTTTAATAGAATGGAATTATTATTGAATAACCAATAAGCTATTCTTTAAATTACAATATCCAACACAGATAAATAACTTAAAAATATTAGAGTCTACTATAAATATTTAAACGAATTTAAATACATTATAAAAACAATTTACAAAATTATTTAATTACTTTAGAAACCGTGTTTGAAAAGGTTCTATAATGACAATATAGAATATTTATAGTAAATTTATAACATTTATATCTACTCTCTATAATATATTAATCATGCCGAATTTAGAAAGCAATATTAAATATTATTACTGTCCAATTTAAAATTATTAATTTTTCATTAAAAGCATATCATGTAATGGCTAATGCAATTGATAGAACTACAACATTTGAAACCATCTATACAACCATTATTAATACACATATAAAACAACATCGATAAATAAATTATCAGGACAATGCGGTACAAGTTCCGTAATTCATTGTCATATTCATAACACCGACGTATCAGGAAAAAATAACTATCAAAATGGTATAGATCTGATCAAAACATATCATCAACAGTAAGATGTACACGATGCACCTCAATGTCTCACTGTCTCAACTACACAGACATTAATGTTTTTCGATTTTATTCCACTTTATCAACTGTCCTCTCTTCGCCTATTATGTGCGTGGACACTGTGGTGGCCGAGAAAGGACTCGAAGAGATCAAGCATCTTTCGATTCCTCACGAACCTACTATGAAGTAAAGTCATAAGTAACGTACATCAACCTACTTTTCCTGTTTTGTCTGAAGAGAAGTGTTCCATCTTTCAGGAATTTATCAAAATTTCAATCATCTTATTCATATGGGACACATTCTACGTCATATTATAAAGAATTACATCACTTTATAATTATAGAAGATGCGATTGAAGGTCGAAAATCGCCAAAAAGACCAAAAAATGCATGTAAATCTCAGCTGAAAAAAACGTAGGAATAACCGCACTGAATTGATAAAACTTACTTATTAAAGATTGTGAAAAATAGAGAACGGATTTAAATTTTGTAAACTAACCTAGTACCGGTTGAAAAAAAAGGTATATATTTAGGTACCTACATAAACAAATAAGTTTATGAACAGAGTACGTACACAATATCGTGTGTATAACTTGACGATTAAATCTTATGAAAAGTGATACACTGTTAAATTCGAACATTGAACTAATAGACTTTTTTAAAAATTGTCTTTGATAATAAAATTAACCAAAACATCCGTTGTATTCTCGAACAACCGTTTTACGTGTGCGAATTGCAATTACAACACAACTGGGCACTTTTAGTTATTGCTGTAATGTGGTCAATTAAGACACTTAGAATCCGTTAAGTGCTATTTAACGTCCCTTGACTGTTTTTTCCCCACTCTCCGTCATGTCAATGTTCTCGTATAATGCTATGCGATTCTTGGAATAGACAATGTGAAATTAAAAGCTCAGCGGAGGATAAAAAACAAAAGGCCAGCAGCCTTTTGGGAAATTTGGACTCTTAAAGGTCTTCGATTAACGAGCTACAAAAATAAAAAATAAAAGACGCAAGGAAAAAACATCTCAATCCAATTTCCCGTCAGTATTTTTCTTCTCCTCGCATTTGCATAATACGTATTCTGATTATCAACAGTATACGTTGAACAGGAAATCTCAAAACGCTTTATTAAACGTTACAGAATCAGTCAACTCTTGTCGAGAAATATTATATGGTTAGATTCCCATGCGATAACCAAATAAACTTTGAATTCTCTGTATCCGGCCAGAGGAACTTACAACGGACGGTGTACGGTTTTCATGCCTACCTACTATAATACTTGTAATATAATATATAGCATTTGCCGTTCGCCTTTTTAAGTACAGTGGAATTTTTAATACTAAAATCTCGAGTCTATGGGGATCTGGGATATACTTCAGTAATGTTCGTTCATAAAAACGAACAAATTTAATCTGAAACGGTTTTTTCCAGAATAAATATAAGTAGTTGTTTATAAATATATATATATATATATATATATTCCCTTCTTACTATTATTGAATATTATGTAGCATCATCTTAACTGCCTGTTTTTAAGAAAATAACATTATTAAATTATAGTCTGTTATTGAATAATAAATAGCTTTACTTCATTGTGACACATATTATAGTGATAAAAAAAACATATTAAATACAAATAATACGTATACTAAAAAGAAGTTTCTATTACTACATTTTCCTATAAAAAATCTATGTATAATATGATCTATAAGTAATTATAAAAATTCCAAAAACTAAATTTAAAAAGCCGACAAGTGGATACCGCTATGCTAGTATCCGTGCAGTAGGTATCAAGTAAGTCACTTTCATGGATGTGTTAAATTTGTATTCAATGATATTAATCATTGTATACAAAAAACGATTCTGAGCGAAAATGGTCTGTGAGCCTACATAACTAAATGTATCTATTTTAAGATATTATTACTATTAAAATAATTAATTTTATTACTATTAATAATACAGTAAATTGAATTCATTTTTACAGAAAACATTGCATTTGAAAAATTAATTAAGTGTATAAAATATAATAATATTATACTTCAAAAGTTTTAAAAACCCTCAAAACATATTTTTAAATTACAACAAAATAAATAACATTATTATTTTTCATTGAAATATCTAATTTCGTCCAAATGTGATCTTAAAATATCTATAAAAAATTATTTATTTAATACATTTTTTTTTTCATTTTAAGTTTTTTGACCGATTGAAAAATTTTTTTTAACAATAATAAAAAAAAACTAAAAAATGCCTAAATATTGATTATGCCTATAAATAGCTCAAAAAAAGTCAAAATATATTTAAAATTTTACTGTGTATAGAAATTACTTTATAAACATTTTGTGAAAATTTCATACATCTACTGTGATTACTTATGATGTTACATCAAAAAACAAAATCGATTTTATCGAAAATTAGCTTTCCGTAAAAATTCCCGTTTTTCCCTTAATTTTTTTGTTTTTCCCGACGCGTTTTGGAACTTTTAGCCCCCCAAAATACCAACTAGATTCACTTTCCTGCCGGAAAAGATGCTGATGGAAAAATCGGAGCACATTTACTGCTCTTAAACGTGATTACTGACACAAAAAAGACACGCATACACACGTCTTTGTAAAATCAATACATTCCTTGCTCGGCTCAGAATCTAAAAAACGCATAATAAAAGAAAGGGAAATATGGTTAGTGAATTACTTTGTATAAAATATATTTTTATAAATATCAGATTTACGATTAAAAACTAGTGTACGAATAACGTTTAAAGAGGCTGTAGAATCATAAACTAAAAACAAATTAGTTTTTGAAATATGACAAATTGTAAATAATATAATATATTAAATATAAAATATTCATAAATAAATAAGAAATTTTATTTGTTTTCGAGTATAAAAATAAATATGCATCTGGTGAATATAACGATGTGTTATACAATAATAGTCTTTGTTTTCTCCATCACGTTAAATTCCACATCAAACCATTATAGTTTCATAAGTCATTACCCTCTCTGTTCAAAATTGATTGACATTGTCCAATCTAAGGGGCAAATGAATGACATTATATGTGATTGACAATCTGATTAAAAAATAACGATTTACTTAATATATAGGATGATCCATTTAACGTAAGACATTCATTATTTCAAAAAGTATTTTCATATATGGGGTGGCTAACTTGATGCTCGTGTTTTATTGAGAAAAACCAAAATTTACTTATTATTATTAATTTTTTTTTTTTAATTATAAAATGTATTTATAAACATTTTAGCTCTTGAAATCATTGTAATTATCCTTATAACTTGTGAACATATTCATGTTGGCCACCCCTGATGTATATATTATTATCCTTTGAATATTATTATATTATTCTTGCACTGTTAATCAGCATTTACAATATTATAATACGTTTAACTAAACATTAACATTTATATGAAATTGTCTTAAAGTATTATCAATTACACTTTTAATTAATTACTTTCCATACGTTTATTTCTATGAAATACGCTAAAAAAGTTTTCATTTTTCGTACATTCTAGTAATAAACTACCATAAATTACCTAGTACCTACAACAATAGTATATAGTTTCGGTTTTATGTATTAACATTATGAATAACTAACAGTAAAATTAAATATAATATATTTAAAATTAAAAATAATCTATCCTTATAACAAATGCAAAATGATTAACAACTTATTATTTATCTGACATGGAGCATATTGAATACTACGTTATTAGGTGTTAAGTTTATTTTGGAAAACTGATACAGAACAAATTAATTGTCAGCCATTTCGTATCTGGGAAGTTATTTTTATGACGCAAAATATAATAATATACATTACAATTATTCAGAAAATATCATAATTTAAAGCGATACCTGTTTTATGTATCATTGCAATTTTAACTTTTTTTTTTGATATTATAATAATATTTAATACATGCATTGGTAAAAAATATTTTAATTGAGAACTTATATGATTAATAAGTAAGTTATTATCCATTAGCGAAATGTTTAAATAACATGGACGAAATAAACGATCTGTGACCCATAAATTTAATCTTTAATAGGTACGCGACCTCCCCCCCCCACTAAAAAAAAGTATGCCGTAAATAAATAAGATTTTTACTATAATCCATTTTATCATTGAGTCGTCACTAGTCATTAGCACATTTACCGATAAGATAAAAACAATTCCATAATCGTAATAACTTTACGTCATTTATTCTATAATACTAGTTATTTATACTATTTATCAATTTACGACTAAAATAACTGTAATCGTGACCGCGAGTCGCGACCCATCAAAAAAAATTCGCGACCCATGATTTGGGAACGCTGATTTAAATCATCGACAAGTGAATAGAATTGGATTTTTTTTTATTGTCAACTATTAGAAAAATTAAATGTTTAATGTATTTGATTGAATGTACACTTTAACAGCTAGTTTTAATCTTGGCTGTTCTCTTTCATTCACAGATTTTCATTTTAATTTTAATACTTAAATAAAATTATTGAATATAAAAAAATATTAACATACTTATTGACTGACAAACTGGTCCTCAGAAAAACCGCATTTATGTTTACTGCTTTTATTATTTTATGTACATAAAAGATTTTTTTTTAGTATTTTCCATATTTAAAATATGACACATTTAAATAAGCAATTCGTAGTCAATCTGACGATTAAAAGAAAAAAAAATACAAATCTCTGTCAAATAATTTTCTTTGATTAATTTTTTTAATAAACTTGAATTAATAATATGTTTTTATATCTTAAAACGTTTTGCAACATTTATTCAATAGTTACCTAACAAAATATTATTATAATTATAAAAGCGAATTGATTGTTCATGTTTTAAAATTGTATTATAATAACATGATAAAATAATAAAATCAAATTGACTATCGAAAAAAAATTGTGTATTGTTAATTAATTACTAATCAAATATACGTACATAGAATATTTGTACAAATAAATATATTTATTATCAGCTAATATTTGTATTAGTATTTATTTAAAAATATTTTATCTTTCGGTACCGAAACTACATTGTTTAATTATTTCCCCTGTAAAAATCATAAAGTAATATACATTTTTTTTAACACTACAATGTTTTACTTTATTATAGATAGGTACATTTTTTGTTTGAAATAACTATATTGATTGAATCGCTGAATAGCATTTTAAAGTAGGTACATTATGTGCATCAAAGAGTACTAGTATCATTGTATTCTACGAAAATGTTATTTTGTAATAAAAATGTACTGCTACTATTGAGCTGTATTACTAGTTCAAATTACTTATAATTGAGAATAATACGAAAAAGCAACTATTGACACACACACACGCACACACACACACACACAGAGGTAAAACACTTTATCGCATAATTAACTTATTTATTTATAACATTAATTTTCGAGATTAAAAAACATTTCCTACGCGTATATTGTGTAGTTTAATATGGTCCCGTCCAAGCGATTATATAGACCTGCGCGAGCAACAAAATCGAAATTCGTTTGAATATTTATATAAAAAAATATATATTTGCTGGTTTTTTTAAATCTATAATAAAACGTATGGCTGAACGTTAGATTATATCTCATAAAGCTGAACGTTAAAGTAGTTATGGTCGAACCATAAGGTTTACCCAACACGCGTCGTTTACCATAAGTCGAATATAGAGCGAAAAATGCAATATTTAAATTTACTTGGACATTATCAAAATTGCAAAATGACAGTGATAAAAAAAATACAGGAATACTGAGTAATTATTATTATCAATCAAGATTTTTATCCAAAAAAACTGAATTTTCTATGCTCATTATATATAAACATTATCTTATTATGATGAAAATATGAAATAAAATTAATTTTTGTTTCAAAAAAATATATCATAGATGATTTTGTCTATTGTTAAATAATTAAACGTATAAATTATTATTTTTAAAAAGTTAGTTATAGTAGCTATTCATAAGACGTATCGTATATACTATTTTTGAAACCAACGAAATAAATCACATAATATTTTATCGGTATACTTATTGAATATTTTCTTGCGCTCGAACATTATTTAATATTTGAAATTCTTAAAATCGAAGCGCGTTAGGTTAGGAATTTTTCTTGCGAAAAAATGCACTGCAAACCGTGAAAACAATATTATTTTGAATAATAATAATATTTTTAATCGTACAATATTTTAATCAAGTATGATTTGTAAATGAATGTTTCCTCTCAACTGCTGTGATTATACAATGAGCAGCTATTTTTGAGAGAATTATTTGTTGGATAACACGCCGCCGGCTTAATCATTATTCTACGTACTCCTGAGTATAATAAACATAATAATAATAATGACGCCTAGAACCCTGGGACAGGGGACTCGGAGAAACTATCGTCTGTCGCGATGCCACCTATAATTTATTATTATATCCACGCGTATAACTCCGATGGTCCTACACCAAATCGTCTGCAAGGCAAAGCTTCAGCTGTCCAGCAAGTCCTCAAAATTTTAACTCGTAGCGTAGGTTCATATATGGAAACAAGCCGCAGTAGGCCTCGAGAAAATGACGTATGTCGTGATATTGTTTTTCATACTTTGGCGAATTGTTGTCGTCGCCTGCACACCAAAAATTTACGGTCGTCACGACGTCATTACCGATACCACAATAACGATTATTCAATGGTGGTGGAGGGGCTAAACAAAGTAAATCATAATGTTAGATATGCGAGGTAATTCATTCGACGTAAAACACTCATTATATCGAAAAGTATTGACTTTTCAAAATTATGCTTTTGCGTGGTTTCAAGTCATTTCACAACATTTTTTTTTTTTTTTTTTGAAGAAATAATATTTTTTCATATTTTTTATCTTTATAATTTTTAAGTTTTTTATTTTTTTTAGATAACAATATACAATTTTGAACTCATATTCAAAAACAAAATATTTTTCATAGTATTTAGATGTCTAAAAATCGAATTTTGGACGAGTAGTTTATGTATTACATGTTTTTAAAGTTTGGGTGAACGGAATCGTGGATCAACATATTGCGGGGTAACCGCGTACCACTCCTCTCATCAATATTTTAAATACTTATAGTTCACAAACTACTAGTCCAAAATTTGATTTTTATGTATCCAAATAATCGGAAAAATATTTTTCTTTAGAATATAAATCAAAATTGTATGTTTTCTTTGAAAAAAGTAAAAAAACTTAAAAAAAATAATATGAAAAAATGTTGAAACTTGAAACCATGAAAAAAATGTTGAAAAAAGTTAATACTTTTCGATATAATAAGTGTTTTACTTTGAACGAATCGCCCTGTATATTTTACCTATCAAATAATATTATTATACTGTTACCTTATATTAAGCCGTTATTTGCCGTTAACGTAATAATCTCTACTATAAGATAATATAATATGAAAAATGTTTCTTCAAAACCGTTTTCAAAAATAGCACGGTTTGTACTTTGCCTTTTATCACATACCATCTTATACCATACCGCCGTCAAGGTGGGGGGAGAGGGCTTAAACTCCTTAGCACCCTCCTCCCCTGGAACTCCACTGCCGATACCGGTAGGTACGAAGTCTTAATGGTTTTAGACGACTGACTGTGCGGATTCGCCTAGCCGTGTAGAACGTCTATAATTTTATGTGTTCCAAAATCAAACAGTACTTACCTACCTACCTATAATAACAGTCTGCAGAATTTCAAGGGAATCTCTGTTGAAAATAATTGTATTATTATAATTATCGACTGTTAAACAAATTGTACACGATCGCGCAAAACTCGTATTCGAATGTCGTGAAAATATTCCATAAAACGCGCGCATCGGACAGAATTTTTGCGCGAACAAAGGTAAATATATATTTATATATTATATACGTCATGTATATTATTACTCGCTGTATAGAAACGTTTACCGTCAAATATTGTCAAACCAGTCATTTCATATAGCTTGTTATCTCTGCGTATTTCACGGTCCAATTATGTTGGTAGTCTCAGCACCCAGGTCCCGAAAAAAAGCACATCATTATCTGATTTTTACAACGGAAGCTTGTCCCCCGATAACTCGGGGTGTAATCCCTAGGCCAGTTCCGTCATCATTAGCAGTGCACTAGGGATGACTTGTTATTGACTGAGACCTTTTGTCCCCGAGTCTTCTGCGTCTCTCCAAGTCTCCTCTTCTCCAATGCGGCGGTGGGTGAATGTTCCTCAATCGAACATCATATTTCCACAAAAGCCTTTTATATAAAATGTGATTTCCCGCACGTACAAAAAAAAAATAATAATAATAATAATAACAAAAACTTTTTATTTTTCGTCATAATATATATATTTGTTCATATTTCGTGACAAATGTGGCTTGTTAATATATACATAATGTCTAAATAAGACATTTTTGATTTTCTCCCGTGTCGTTTTATTATATTACTATAATCATTTTTGTCCTTCAATCACTAATTAATCTAATTTCCCAAATCGAATTATAACATACTAGAATAGAACTCTTCAAATATTACGAATAATAAATAAAAAATTCAATAATACATTTCTGTTTTTTCTTTCTAAGAGTTTTTATACTGCTTGGTCGTATTAACCTACATAGATACTTATATTTTATTAAGTTAATGCAAATCTAGTGTAAATAGTTAAATTTCAAATATTCAATTATTGATACAATAAAAATAAGATAATTTAACTTATTTGTACAGATATCAGTAATCCTCCATCTGAGCTTAGAACTTTTCAAATTTCAAATAAAAATCAGAATATATATTTACCTACACGTATATAATAATATATACTTAAACAATAATTTTTCCAAAATCAAAATATATCTGTAAATATAGCTATTATAATTATCATTGGTTTTTTATAATAAAAATATAACATACCAATATTAGACATTTTAAAAAAAATGAATTGTTCTAAATGCTTAAAAATTCAAATGCAGCTAATTACCGTTTTTATCAAAATGTTTTTCAATAGTTCTATTAAATGTTATAATTTGTAATTTGATATCAATTTACAAAGTACGAACATTTTTTTTAAAAAAATAGGATGTATACATAAAATATTTGTGAAAAAATGATAGGCTCGTGTCAAACATTTAAAAGTATTTTTGAATATATTAATTTAATTTAAAAATTAACACTGTATTTTCAATGACTAAATAGTTCATGATTTATTAACCTTGACAAGAAACATATAAAATCAAGTTAGGTAGAAATTTATTATTGAGACTGAGAAAAGTAAACAAAAGTAATCAACATTCATATAATAAATTATAAAAACAAAAACATCGAACAAAAAAAATAATAAAAATAAAAATAATTTTAAACTTCGGTAAAAATTGTTCCACGTGATTATTGATTTAATAGCTTAGACGATCGATGACATGAAAATATATTGCAAACGATAAAACTTCAAAATCCTTGGACCCACATCGAGTGAAAACTGCAAAGGATGGGACAGGAAAATGTCAAATATCCAAGCAAAGGTTATCAAACGGAATAATCGGCTTGAATACCAATCAAATCGTCTGGAAGAAATGTATATGTATATACATGATACACGTGCACACGTGCGCACGCGCTCTTCTTATGGTATTTCTAACGGATTTTGTCAATATAGGACATTTTTTTTCGCACGGTGTAACAATAGAAGAAACGTGACTTTTGGCAATAAAAAAAAAGAACAGAAAATTGAGTTTCCTTAGGGTGACATTTTGAACTAGGTTCTTAGAGAAAATGGACTATCAATAAATTTTGGCCAACGAAAGCACTTTGGGGACAATACAGCTGGATTTCATTGGGCATAGAGAAAACGATCATTGAGTTGATTATATCGATAAGACATAAACTTTCACAAAGAGTACAGCGGACTGATAAAATGCCAGCCATTAGAGGTACCGAAATTGTAGTAGGTTTGCTTCTGTTTACTGTCACGATTATATCTCATATGTTGTTTGCTTTTTCATTATCTTGCCAAATACAATTTTAAAAAAATTTCATTTCCTCAAATCAAATAAGTTTCGTGTTTCAATTGAACTTTTACCTTAAAAATAATTTCCGTGTCTTTTAAGTTTTCGACCGAAATAAAATATTTTATTAGGAAATATAGTTAGTACATATATTCAAACATAGTTAGACTCAGGCTTGTATACAATCTACGTTTTTAATAGTTAACACTGTATGTATATAGTTCAGTTTAAATCTATTTAAAACCGAAATAAATGAAATAAAATCGTAGTTAACTGCCTAACATTGGTGTTCAAAAACATTAATGCAAATCGGGTTTAAAATAATTAATCATTACCACTTAATATTTATTTGTGGGTCTAAAAAAAAATATTTTTCATTTGCTTTTTTAGAAGATTTTCAGCTATCATTTATTATTTTACTCATTATATTTTAATAATGTGTATATTTTCTAAACAATATTAAGTGACTGCCCTTAAAAAAATTAAACTGAACATAAATAATGTACTAGGTAGGTACGCAGAACAAAATATTATGGATTTACTGTAAGAATTATAACAGATTGCGATAGTGTTAATTTGACATACTATAGATTTAAATTCATTAGTATGCTACTACGACTGCTTAAAAGTTAAGTAAATTTATTAATTATTTTGGTTAAAATAACTAGACCCCATCTACAGTATTAGCGTCTAATTTTTTTTCACGACGTTCACACTTGATAGCTCAAAAAAATAATGTGTTATCCGTCATTTTAAATTACCCATCTAATTGGGTCAATATTTTTTAAGGCAACCTAACTGGTGAAATATGCTGTACCATTCTCTAAAATACTCCATTCAACCATTAATAGTTCAAGCTATCAAAAACACTGAACCCACGCACTCAATTAGTCAAAGAAAAAACCTGGTATAATATAAAATATTTCATCGAGCTGATATTCTACTGAATTTCACAACTCCAATCGGTCATTCGATGTAGATTATCTATAGGTATCATGAATTTCTTAAATAGTGAGTTTAATTGTATCTCTGAATAATTGAATAGCCTGCCAGATTTTACAACATTATAACTGTTTACATTCTGATCGTTAGAGTTAATTAAAACTGTTGTAAAAAGTTTAAACTAAAACATATTATATAAAAGAAATGTTTTGAAAATTAAAAATATTGATAGACACTTACTAAGTATTATAAAAATATTAAAATTTGACAAAAATATTATCTTATTTTGACAATATTTTAAAATAGTACCTAGATTGCCTATACATTGCACCATGTAATTAATTTAGAGACTTGCGTAATAATTCCGTGATCAATATTTTCAAAATGTTTAGATTATGTATCTGTCATTTTACATGAATAAATTTAATATTAAAAAGAATGTATTGCATAAATAAAAACACAAGTTTAGTTTTAAAAGTTTAATAAGTATAAATCTTCTAAAAAGAAACACAGGGATAACTTGTATGTTTTTCCGTTAAAAATTACATGATTTATGATAATTTCAAAAACAAATATATTTTTATCACTACTATGAGTAGATCTGTATTAGTTATTAAATAGAAATACAATAAGTATTTTATTTTGCTTTGATACCAAAAAAAAAAAAAAATCATAGGTGATAACTTGAAATATTTCATTATTATTAAAATTATCAATTGCTATAGACAATGACATTTTTTCAAAACACATAGAATCATTTTAAGCAATAAATCGATTTATTTATTTATTTATTTATTATGATTTAAACGTACGAGCCCAATAACAATAAGTATAATATGGAAATATATAAAATAACTTTATAGTACGTACATGATGTTGTATGAGTTTCAATTTTAATTTAAGTGAATAAATTACTAAAATTTACATTTAAAAAACCAACAGAATTACAAACAAAAAATATCAATACTAAAACTATTTACAAGTTGTATGAGTCTATTTAAAGGAGAATTCTTGCTATAAAACGTACTCTAGAATGGCATATAAAAAACGTCAACCTATCTGGTTGTAAGTCCAGAATGACCCGAAAAGAGAAATATTAATCTTGATAATAAATCTGGACAGTAAATAAAACCATTCAATAATTTATACAATAAACAAATATCCTGCTTTGTCCTTCTAACATGTAGAGTATCAAGCTTTAAATAAAATAATATAGATTGATAAGATGAGTAGAGCTGACGTTGAATATTGCATTTATTACTTACTACTATGAAAAAACGATTTTGAATTGCCTCAAGAGATTGCAAAAGACTAGTAGAATGAGGAGACCAAATTACTAAGTTGTAATCTAAAATTGATCGGATAAAGGCACAGTAGAATGATTTAAGAGTGAGTAGATTGTTAAAATTATTACAGCTCCGATTTATAAAGCCTAATAGTGAGGAAGCTTTATTTTTATGTAAACATTATGTTAGTTGAATGAAAGAGATAAATCAAGATAAATGCCTAAATCTTTTATGTGACTGACTCGATCTATAGTTCAACACCATTTGAGAAATATTTTTCAACAAAGAAGAACGCTTTTTCGAGAAGGTAATTATTTTAAATTTTTAAACATTCAAGTGTAAATTATTTGTATCACACGCAATTACTTTTACTATCAAGATCATGCTAAAGAAGATCAGTATCTAGTGAAGTCCTTATAATAAAAAATAATTTAATATCATCAGCAAAAAGTATTAAGTTTGAATTAACAACACTGATACTGTTAACATAAATATTGAAAAAAGTGAAGGGAGATGAACCCTTGAAGAACACGAAAAGTAACATTGTACACATAAGTCATCATTTATAAATTTAACGTACTGCTTTTTACAGCACGATCAGTGAAAAATAGAATGGATTACTAAGACTTAAGATTGACACAACTTAAGTGACAAGTGAATTATGGTAAATTTGATAAAAATTCATTACTGAAATCAGTGTAAATTACATTCACTTGACAGTTGATTTTAATAGATGGATAAAATGCATCCAAATTATAATGTTGAAAAACTAAGAGATTTAGTGACTGTAGTCCTACCTAACATAAAACCATGTGACTCGTCTATGATAATATTTTTAAATAATTCTTATACACAATATCTTCAATAAATTTTGGAACAATGGATAAAATAGAAATAGAGTTTTAATTTATTACATGATTAATATCTCCACTTTTAAAAATGGGCGAAATACCAGACATTTTCCAGTTGTCTGGAATGGTTCCCGTTCCAAGATATTTATTAAATACCTAGTTATAATAAGGGAATTTATAATACAAATTTTCATTTAATAAAAATTTATTAGGTATTTCGACGGGACTCAGACAATTTTTAATAATAAAACCGCCAAGTTAATTATAAACATCGCTGAGAGCCAGTATACCAAGTATACTTACTTAAGTATTTGAAGTATTAGGTATTTTAAAGTAAATTAACATATCTACATAAAGACTTTTGTGCCATACATGCCATGTAATGTAATTTTTAACACGATATGACCTCTATGCATAATAAATAATAATTACGTATTATATATTCAGATATTTTAACTACTTTTATTAGAGTTAATAATTATTTACAACTCGAAATATTAAAACGATGTTCACAATGTAAAACACGCGAATAGTAGACTGACCGATAATTTCCACTTGCAACATAGTATAGTAAATTCATTTATTATTTTAATATTAAACAAGCGTTAGTCTAGTTGTACAAGACATTACACTTATGCTTTAAATAAACAACAATAAGACATATGAAATATTTAGACTTTATTACACATATAAGTTTTCTTATTCCATTTTAAATGTTAAAAGTGCAAACGCACTAAAATTGTGTATCCGACGGACGACAAAAGACGATGTTAAAACATTATCATCTCAGCAGAATGAAATGCTCGAATTCTTTCTCATAGTAATTGAATGAAGAACTCATAAAATCGTGACGTTTAAATTTAAAGGATTCTGTTAAGAGGGAAACCAGAGTGACGGCAAGGATATTTTCTCAATCGCTAATAACGAATGAAACAAATAGGATGCGGAAGCTCGAGACGGCGATGACGGAAAATGTAGGTCGGCGGTAGGGTGTTTGTAATAATAATTTTCTTTGAGAGCTTCGGGGCACGCATGGATGGGCAGGAATGGCAAGCTAATATTAAATTAGAGAGATTCCTTGAATATATTGTTGAAATTTCACGGAAGTCTGGTTTATGTTCTACAAATTCAAATCTAATCTAACCTCGTTTACAACACAAAAAAAAAATGGCCACGTTGGGAAAACGGGCAAAAAACAGCTTACGCATCAGAAAATAATAATAAAAAAAAAAGTTGGCGTGAAAACAATGAATCAATAATATTTTTGCAACCTTAAGTTTTAATAGTAGTCTAATAAATATCGTTAGATTTATCTTTGATCATAGGCCACATACGAATTGGTACCAATTATAGTAGTTGAGAATGATGCCATCATTATGATGGTAGCTAAAAAAATACTCCATATCAATATTTAATATTTAAATAATATAATCATTTAAATTATCCATCGAAAAAGTAATGAAGGATATTTTAAATAAATATAATTTAAATGTAAACGTTTCTGGTTCTTTTTATTCCTTCAGTCTATATACTATATTAACATGGTAAATTTACCATTTGATATTAATCAAATATTAGATTTTTATAAATCATAATAAACTGTAATGTAAATAATCATTTAGATAATTTATAATTGTAATTACTGATTGACATTAAAAAAAACAAATATGTAGTTTACTATTTTAACAACTTTAAATATGTACATATAATTATTATAAGTTATAGTACTATATTTACAAAATAGCATAATGGCATCAAAAAGTAAAAAGTAAATTACTAAAGCAAGTATAACTAGCGTTTGAAAAATGGCTTGGTCATTGTAAAATATCCATTTGTTAAATAACAATAATAATTATTGTAACCCGAAATAATTTTAATTGTTCTAATTTATTTCTAAATTATTATTTTCCACAATAACAAATTATCATACAAATATTAATGAACTTTTTAATAGTGTATCCACTCAAAAAATAATCGATGATATTAATTCTATTTTATCAAAGAAATATCTTTAATATTTAATCAAAGGTCCAAAGGGCCCTTTATTCATTTTAAACTTTAGATGCGTATTATACCTACTTTTGATATTAAATAATAGTCGATCAACATTGACGTACGTAAATTTGATATCTCAACTTTTTCTGATCAACTTATAACTAACTAATATTAGGTTTTTGCAAATAATTTGCAACATTGATTTTAAATTGGCAACCTATTTTACAAGTTCGAAATGTGGCTAATGCGTTCACTTTATCCGGATAATCTGCATATTTGTAATACTACTTGAATAAAGTAGATACTCAACACTTAAAACTATAATTTCGTTAGTCGACCCGCTATTTTGTACCTAAGTCATTGTTCGGAGGATAAAGTAACAATTAAAAGAAAAATATAATATGAATAGTAGCGTGTGCAAAACGTACAAAGATATGATGGACTTATACTTATAATAATAACAAGAATAATGATAAAATATATACAAACAATAATCTTGGTCCATATGCTTCATATATTAACTTTATCTGACAATCTTTTATCGTTTCGTGTTTATTGACCAATATTGAATTATACCTATTATTTTATCTTAAGAGTACCTATCGAGTATAACATTAAAACATATAAGTCCGAAATCAGCTAATGCGCACATAATCCAACGTTGGACTTTAGCCGTAACACATGCGTTATACTATTAATCTCTACGATGGGTTGCATCCATGTGACATCTATCGATTGCATAGAATCCAAAAAATGAATGCCGATTATTTTTCTTGTACCACGCGGTCGATTTGAGTATCATTTAATCATTGATTATAAATATCAAATACTCGGTTTTATCATATCTAAGTGGGAATCAATTTTTCCACCAAAATGACTTGAATATCTCACAAAACTAATATTTAAAATGATTTCTAAAGCTAACATAAATATTAAGTCTTCATAATTTGTCATAATACATTTTGTTTTTGTCATATTTTTAACAAAATTTCAAAAACTCGATTTCACTATTAACTGAAAAAATAATATGCATATTTTTAACCCCCCCCCACCCCCGAAAAATATCTATTTACAGTCATTAGAGCAGTATATACATTTACACTTAGTTCCTTTAACGACCATCCCGTAATTTTAGCTTTGAAACTGATGATAATAATATGTGCGGTAAAAGTATTATATATCATTATGCATAATATTTTGGATGGATTCTGTATAGAAATATTACTCCTGAGCATCAGAACATTCACTTTATGATGTCAATTTATCACGCGTAAAATAATATATCTAATTTAAGTATTCGTTTCAATATTTAATTAATTTTTTAGGATTATTACGTTTTTAATTTCAAATCATGATTAAAAATATCTTAATTATAACACTTAAAATACTCTAATTAAAAAACAAATAAAAAACAGATATCAAAATATTTAAAACAGATTATATACTGTGTCGAAATACAGTCTCTAAAAAATGTAAAAAAGTATTTAAAAAATGATTAAGATTTTAATTAAGTTTTTATTAAAACTGAGCGAGTTAACGAATTTGTTTGATTCGTTAAATAATGTTAATATAGGAAAAAGTAAGTTTAGTTAAGTTAAAAGTTACCTAATATATTTTTTATAATTTCGTTAAGTTGAAAATCAACTTAAATAAAAGAACAAACTTTTGCTTTCTTATCGGATCAGTAAGAAAAAATAGCATGCCTACAAAATGATGAACCTCCCCATAGGCATAACACTATCAAAATTCAAATTAGGTAGGTCAGTTGACACGAGTCACGAATAAGTAGTATGCAAAATTATGGATTGTATACGAATATACGAATATATCTCATCCGAATATAAAATATATTTATGTAATATGTTCAAATACGATGATGATATAAATATATTTGACACCCTATACCCATCCATATTGTATGATTATAGTATTGTTATATATGGTCGTACGTTCATTTTCATTTTTTCAATGAACACAAACTATTGTTATTTATTACCTACTAAGTATCGTGCTTGTAATATTGGCATACATAATATTACGTCAAATTCGAATTAGCAGATAAAATTTATATATATTTTACTGTTTTAGGATTTTCCTGTATCATGGTCTAGGACATTTCTATGATATATTATAATATTTATTCAACGAACAAAGTTATAAATGAATAGCTCGAATGAAAATGTTACTCAATTTTAATACCTCTGTATAAAATTGATTTGAATTTAACACGTTACATATTATGTTAAAAATTAACTTATAAAATTAAAAGATGGTTCCAAAAAAAATAACGATTTACTTAAACCTTAGTTAATATTATCTTAATTTCAATTTTTAACTCATTAATTCTCAGCCTTGCGATGATTTTTCGTTAATTCGATATTATTTTCAATTTTAATCGAAACATATAACTAATTTTATAAATTATTAGAATATAGCTTATGCATTAAATAGGTGTAGACGTTTCTAATATAGCGATCAATGTTCTTAAAGAAAAAGATATAGATCTATAATGTTAACACACTATATAGTATATATATGGTATGAACTATTGTGCTTCCGATGGAAAACATTTAGATAAAAAAAAACCTGAAATAACACAATGATGCATTGAACATTATTGAAGTATTATTGAAGCGTCTATTTGAAACGTTGATCGATGGTTTACATATGTAATTAATTTAAGGGTATAGAACTGAATGTAGGACGTATTTGTTGTAGGGTGTTAAAAAGAAATGTTTAAAAATGTTTTTCGCGGAATACATCATTGTAAGGTAAAAACGATCCATTGGATGTGATATTCATATATATAATTGAAAAGCATTTCGTGAAGTTTCATGTTTGACAAGAACATCCCAATAACACTTTTGAAACAATTTATTCTCAATATTTCACAATGGATTGTCATAAATAAAAATTACCTATTTGCTCTTTTAATATTTATCGAATTCAATATTGAAAATAAAATGTTGCGTTTTAAATATCGAAACTACTTTGAGTGTATATTTTAAAATAGTATCCTTTTGATTTACAGAAATGAACAAGTTAGTAACAATTTTCAATTGTTATAGTTAAAACCCTCAACTAATCAGTTTTTAGATTATTCTTTTACAAAAGTATAATAATATAATTTTTATTACGAAATATTAATGCACTTAATGAATTATAAAAATCCTTTAAACGCACATACAATAATATCATATGTAAAAACTGCCCACTGTTGTTTTTAATTAAAACGTACAAATTATTTAGGTAACTCTTAAAATTCATTATTTTTTGTTATTTTTAGTCCATATATTTCAACTGACAGTCCAATAATCTTAATTAAAATCAAAAATATTAATGTGAAATAAACAATTCGTGTATTAAAAATAAGTGTTCAAACTTTGAAATGTCGATTTTTAGTGCCTCTCACTCTCCGTCCACAATACGCACACCAAACGTATAGGTACGCGTATTTTACAAATGGTACGGTGCAGAACTGAAATGTAACTTTTCAACATCGTCGATGTGTAATTATGAATTTTTTTTTTAATTTCGATTTCGAAGTCTTTGCAAACACAATACCAATCATTTATATCGTTTATATTCATCCATCGCGTACGAATAGTGATAATAACAATACTCGAGCGAGAATAGTGGTCGATGAAAATTAAAGAGAAAATCCGGAGCTTGAGGCTTCCACAGCGCACGCATATACCGAGGAGAGTATAAGAAAAACATATGACAGTAGTCCGCTGTTGATTTGTGGGAGTAGGGGTGGAATGAAAAGCGCTAAGGGACGTGTCACCTGCGGCACATGGCGTTTCAACTAGGCGGTGGCAGACCCTTTTTATACCAAACACACAAACACACACACACACACACACGTCGTTTTTGTAGCACAATCAGACGGTGGGTACAAACACACGCGCGCGCGTGCTCACTTCCTCCTACACATACACATATTACACTCGACGACTGTCAACCGCAAACCGTTCATTTTTGCGTGCGGAAGTATAATGTAATATATATATTAAAGTGAGAGAGACGAAGAGACAGAGAGAGACGGAGAGACCCAGTGTGACTGGTACGAGTGTGTGTGCGTGTGCGTACACACAAGAGGAGAAGTTTTGCCCGGAGCGGGCAAAGAGGACTTTTTTCGTAGGATATAGCGTTGGCTTTTGACACTCGACGCGCGAAAACGCGAATAAAATAAACACACGCGTCGCCGACTCACGCAGACATACGTATATGCACGTGTGCGTGTGTATTAAAAATATAAATAAATATATATATATAACAGCCACACAAACACTGATAAACGTGTATATATAATATATATGGAGAGAAAGAGAGAAACGACGACTGCATGCGACCTCTGTCCCGCCGCCGCCATTCGTCGCGGTTGACTATATATGCATATATATATATACAGACACCACTGCCGTCCACCCCTATCTTGTGACGGTACCATGGTATAGCTTTTTACACGACAACGAGTGTGCCTCCGGTTTGACAATCAAATTTTACATCCGGAACAGTACCTACTACCTATACGACCTAACCTGGCGATATTAATTTACCCCGGAAAATACTTTCACGCGTACTCACACGACCACTATGATGATGGTGTATGAGCTTCGTCGCGTTTTTCCACCTCAAGCGAATATAATACTATATAATATATATTATAAATCATATTATGTGAACCCGCACAATATGCCACCGTCGTATCGCATGACGAACCAAGCAAAGCTTTGGTTTGATGAGAAAGACCACACGAAGATCACAGTTCGCCGACTCGTGTATTATATTATAATATTACAATTTAGTTTACTGAGATTAATTTTACATAATATACTATATAATATATCCCCAATAAATTACTATATAGTCCTGCAGATATTATGCGTAGATGCAAATATCCCAAGAATATAGAATCTTAAAATAATATGTCTCTAATAATAAGAAAACTTCGAGTTGAGATCCTCTTTCGTTATGGCCCCGTTATAGAAATGCATGTTTTATTCACATGATTGTGCTTATAATATTTATAGATAGGTATTAAATATTAATAAAAAAAATAAATAAATATAGATAGTTTATTAGAATTATGTTATTATTATATATTTTATACATCAAAAATCGTATATTTGTTGTTACATACCCACAGTGATTAACAAATTTATGTAGTATACAAATTAGAATATCATCGAAAAAGCCAGGTAAGCGAGAAAATAAATACGGTTACAAATAAATATTTAACTTTGCCAATGTTGAATAATTTCAGTTCTGGGTAGGAACTGAGATAGATAGGAACTGAAATAGGTAGGAAAATGCAAAGGAAAACATTATACTCGCCCGAACAACACTATAGTGTATGATAACTTACTTTGAATAACTACATTTTATGCGTATTCTTCAGAACAACCAACAGTACCATATAATTATAATATTTACTTAGTTGTTTACATTACAATCTGCAGACCTCATTTGGGCAGGAACTTCCTAAATACATCTTCATCTATAATCTACAGAAATTCATTAGTTCGATAAAAATTGTAATTAAATCGACTACAATTTGCATCACAATATCATCATCTTAATGATTAACATTCATTCGATTAATTGTTTTATTTTTATAAACACGTCCTATTGTTTAATAAAGTCCTCTATACGTATGGATAATACTTAATAACTATATCAAAAAACCTTAAAAAATTAAAAAACCATCCTTGTTATTTTTCTTTAATTTTTGGTAACTGCAGATTTGCCACACCTAAACAACTTAATAATTATGGAATTCAAAAAATTATGTTAAACTTTAATGTCACTGCTAGTCGTCCAGACGAATAATCCACCAATCTCCGTGATTCACCGAATGCATGCACCAAAAGATATGGCAAAGTTAATGTTTAGGATGAGGAGCAGCACAATATTAGGAGGTGGGCATGGATGTAAGAATAGGGCACATCAAGAGATAGCAATTTTGACGATGTGTGTGGGTCATGTTGCTCCGTCGTGGTCGGTACTTCCAGCTGCTGCTGAAGTGGACATCGTCATTAGACCGGCCTCGTGGATAATAGTCGACGCTCGACAGGGAATGTGGGTCAATACTTAAGTCAGTTAATATATATTTAAATGGCCGTTTTATGGAAATAGCCATACGTCGACGGTTCGGTGGAATGTGATTCTACGCAAATACAGCAAAGGCTGGTCCTTGAAATTCTCCAAAATTATGTTAATTGTTTGAATGTTGTAAATAGAAATTAGAATGACTCTGAATCCCATCTCTATATTATTTACTTCCTGTCCGATACCTACGTGGTACCTGATTGGCCCTGAATATCTATTTTTATGCCAATTATATACCAAACGCTATTGCTTTATTGTCGATGTCATCCAGGATGTTTTTTCAGCATAATGCCTGTTTTGTTATTCCCTCATCATTAATAGACAAAAGTTATTTTGCCCCGATACAAACTCATCAAATTCAAAATATTATTCTATTGAATAAAACAAACAAAAATGCCTAAGTTATTTGTAGATGTGGAACCTCAATAATAATAGTTATTGTTTTGATTAATGTGGTAAGTATATAATATGATCATTGATCATGTATAATTGTGGTCAAACTATAAAATCCACTAAAATTGTATACTATAAGCTTTTAACGTTTTTTCTGGATTTAGTAAAATTATCATACAGGTGTAAAACCGCAAAATCTTCTAAAAACAATTTAAAAGTCCAATCCCTATTCTAAACAAAAAAACTTTTTTCCAAACACTACCATTGCTTACCAAGCATGCCCATCGTTCTTTCTAAAAATAAAAACTTTTCACCCTCAACAGTGCAAACTATAATCCTGCGTTTAAACCTGGGTGCTCGCGGGAACGAAGATCAGCATTTTTGTAAACATTTTGATTATATATGACATCCTACGTGACAAACTCAAAATGCCCGAGCTTTGTGAGGTTTTCATTTCAGCATAATTTAAAAGGTGATTATGTAGGATAGTTCACGACTGTCCCGTTATGAAAAAAAAAAATTGTACAGAAACAAGTAAACGAAAATATATAAACGCTTAATATACTGTTAACCTATTCAATGAAAATAGAACCTAATTAAAACATTTAAATACATCTACAATAATATTATACTATGAAACAATTTAAAACAATAGCTGTATCATGCATTCCGATGAATATTAATAAAACTAAACATTTTAATTTTTAACATTTCCGACCATTTAGATCTTAGCTAATAAATGAAAACCAATAACATCATTATATTAATATGTATTTACGATATTTCTTATAATATAAATAAAATTATTTGTATTTTATTTAAAAATAAAATAAAAATGGCTTAATTTGATATTTTTATTGTAATTAAATCAATACCATACGTAGGTTATTGTATTGTGTTAAAAAATTAGTTCTTATTTTAACAAAAAGCGAATTATTTCATATATAGGTACCTACAATTGAATAATACTTAAAGTTTTAAAGACGTATTATAGAAAATGTTTAAGCTGTCAAATTTTATTTTTTATTATTTATGTACGTCATAATATGGTCCTAAAATATATACTAAAAAATTAAAAGTATTTCAACATTTATTTTATTCAAACTGTAGAAATTGGTTTGACTTTAAGAATTATTACAAATAATTATTATATGAAAAGTGGAACGATTTCCCAAAAGACTTTCCGTCTGATTGCAAATAGCGTATTTGTAGAAAAACATTGGAAGTACTTTCTCCAATTGTGCACTGTACCATATTAATAAAGGAAAAAATAGACGTTTAAATGAATTGCGTGGCACCTTATATTATTTAAAATAAAATGAAGGTTTTTTTAAGCTTATTCATAAAAAGCAAAAAGGGATTCGGTGTTTTCGTTTTAGTTGAGCGAACAATTTTTTCCGTCATGATTGAACTGATTGAAAAAAAATCGAACCGACTCATCGATTTGGGGACCTGGAATTTTCCTTTATTTATTTTTCATTTTTTTTCTTTTCCTCAGCTCCAAGCTTAATTTAAATATTTTCCTCGGATACTGCTCGTGTGTGTGTAAACGATGGTCGGAGGAGGTTAAAAAGCAAATTCCGACTGAAACACTCCCACGACTGCTAATGCAATTAAAATAAACATAAAAGGAAAAAACACGATCCCAACTTTGAATTGACGTTTTTTTTTTTTTTTTTTTGTGGTATCATGATGTACTTGAGCCATAAAAAGAATTTAAAATTATAGTTTACACAGTGAATGTGACTTATATAATATTATTACAACTTAGTATCAATAATAAAAGTAACTTTATAACATATAGTAAAGGCTCTTGACTTCAAATGTTCAAAAACAAAATAAAAACAACTTCTGTAAAAAAAATTACCTATAACTAATAACAATTTTAAAATATATATATGATTAATTTTTAATAGTGATACTATAGTTGAATAATAATTTTAAATGGAGATCAAAAATATCACAATATATTTAATCTTTTCATTATTTTATATTATTATTAAAAAAAATAATATTTATATAGTTCACACATTTTAATTTAAAATTATATTACAATAAGGGCACTCTTTGCATATACAAAATAATTATTTATTTTCAAATTCTAATGTAGTCAAGTTGATAAAACTATATGTTTGAACATTGCATATATTTTATATATATATATATATATATATATATGAATAATAATATAATCAATAGGTACAGATTTATATTTTTGCTTAGTTTTTACCTAGTCCTGGTATACTAAGTTAGCATTTTACAAACTATTATAGAAGTTAACACTATAGGGATATTCCAAAGTAGTTTATACACACACACACACATATATATATATATATATATATATTTCTTTAAGATTTTCTGTGTGCACACATTACACAATATAGAATTGGCCTTTGTCGAAACATTTTTCACGAATAATAGTTTTCGTGAAATCAGCAAGTTTTCGTGGCGAGTTATAAAATTATTTCACCTTTAAAACTGCGAGCGTTCAACAATGATCATGTAGCTTTATAAAAACCAATTTTTTTCCTCGCCCACAAACACCGACATGTAAGACCTCTTTATACAATAGATGCTAATAAAAACCTTTTAGACCCCAATCTTCATTGCCACTCACAGTAATACCAGATTTACAAATTTTTCCACGTCTCTGGGGTATTTAAGATTTTCTAAGAACAAGTTTTCAACAATTTTTATCAAATAAAATATAAATACCGAATATCTTATTTTATAATTAGGTAATAGAAAAAAAATATTAAATAATTTATTCCTATCGTGGTGTTGTTAAAACGCTATTTTATTTTAACTTGGTAGATGCCTATTTAATGCTTATTTTTTATTTTAGATTCCAAACGAAACAATTAATGAATTTATTTTAAATTATCAACATACAATAAGGTTTAACGTTAATTTTTACGCAAAATCAGTTTTTGACAAAATCGATTTTGTGTTTCTTGTTGTACATAGTTCAAAAATGATTTACTTTAGAGACTAGAAATGTTGACAAAATATATTATTAAATATATATTTATATTTAGCCTTATATAAACATAATATAAATTTAAAAATATTTTGGCTCTTATTTTCTCTATTTATAAACCTATAAAATCTTCAACTACTTTAGTTTTTTCTATTTATGTGTGATAAAATGTTTTTTTGTGAGTTAAAAAGATTGAAAATATAATATAACTATACAAGGTTCGTGATATTATGTTTCTCTTGCAACAGTTTACTAAAAACTCCTTATTAAAAGTTGAAGTATAAATGCTTTGTATAAAGTATAAGAAATTCTTCAAAATCACGAAAATATGCAAATTATTTTATAGTTAAAAATGCATAAAATTGTTGTTTTTGTATCTAAGGTTTGAAAATATAATACAAGATTTTACAGGAAATCAAAAAAATAATGTTAGTATTCAGCCTAATCTATCCTAACATAATAATTTATAATAATTGATTGGAATTCAAATTTTTGCGAATTAAAAATCAAACCTAAAATAACGATTTCTCCTCAAACAATTTTTGTTATTTTGTTGTAATTCAAAAAATATTAATCGTTAAATCTGAAAATATTTAAACTTAAATAATCATATTTTAATTATTTCAACTTGCCTACCACGTATAACAATTAATTACTTATGGTTATATAATTAAAATATTATAACAGAATATCCTTAGAAATATAGGCCGATACGAATCGTTTTTTTGTATGCAATGATTGATCATTGAATTCAAATTCGACAGATCCATTACAATAATCTACAATAGTCTAGAATGATGAGGTATACTTGACACTTTCTGTACAACAGATTGACTTCTCTGGTTTTGTTTTTAATACCACATACATACACAATTAAAAAACTTTCAGCATGTTGTTATAATATACTTTTAATAAGTAGGTACTAAATAAACTTCAAAATATTATGCAGTTTTACGTAGTTATTGTACTTAAAACTTACAAAAATCAACACATGAATTTCGAAAAAAAAACAATCAATAATTATTGAATATACATTTTTTATACGCTGATAAAAAGTGTTATAATATACTAAAAGAAAAGATGTATTTAACGTGTACCTATTATTATTAGGATGTGTATCTAGCATGTCAAGTTAAACATACATATATTTTATACGTTTTTTTTAACCTGTCAGCCAATGATATATCATCATCAAAATTCAAATGTATTACATCCATTACAGTAACCCTCTAAATTACAAAATACACTCGACACCTTAACCGGGCTTAACATACACATCAGAGCGACTTTCCTAGTTTTTTTTTTTTAGATATTTTTATTTTCTTCTAAATGTCAAATTTCTTTAAATAAATTATTTTTTTAATACATTTAATTACACTTTTAAATTATTTACTGTCTTGTGTTGTTTTGATTTTTCTAAAAACACTGGTTGAAGTGGTTTATATTTTAATAAAAGCATACAATTAATCAGAAATAATGTCATGTTAATATAATAATAAATAATGTATAACTTATCATGAATGAAACATGTAATGATTAAAAAATGTCATTTATTTTCTAAAAAGATAATAAAATAGTATTAACGGCTAAATTTAAAACTGTCTATTAATCTATCTTTATACTAAATATTATTAAGAAATAATTAATTTAGAGTAAGTACCTATTATACAATATTATGATTAAAATATCATGTATATGAATACATTTTCTTATTTAATTAATAATGAAAATGTTGAAAATCTATACATAGCTAATTATATTTTTAATTATAATAGTTTATGGGATCATAATATTATAAATATAGTGATATTAGCGTAAACATTTTTTCTTCGTAAAAAATTAATTCAAGGCTGTTATAAGCCTAAATAAAAATTTATTTTATATTTTCATAATTCGATTGTTGTGCAAATTACTAAATAACACTAGTAGTTAATACAGCCAGTTTAAATCGAATTATAATAGTAGATTTTAATAAAATATACCGCTATTTTACAGGATATTTCTGGCTCTAGTGTTTCTAGTTTCATTAGGTAGGTATTAAATAATTGTATCACATACGCATCGTCTTTCTATACATTAACACAAAAGTTCAACGAGTAGGTTACCTGTTATACTACTTTCTCTTTATATAGTAAAAAAAAAATACGTGACTTTAATTTTTAAGTTAGTTACTAATTTCTTCATTATATTTACTTATTTAAGTGTTAAAAATATATTGAATATGACACACCTATATGACTTTATTGGGCAAAGGGGCAACCGAAAAAATTTAAGTAATAAGTTACACAATAATATGATAAGCATGTGCATACTGTATAAATATAAGTTAATGAGTTTAAAATTTCGCAATTATTGATTAAATGATTGTATGAAAAAAACTCATAAATTGTATAATTCATTTTTAATTTTATGGAAAACACTATTTATTTCAATGTATATAGTTGATTTTAAATTCAATACTAAAACTAATTTATAAGTCATAATAATAATGCATACCTAATCGTATTATTTGCTAAGTATTCATTAATGTATCTAATAAATTTAAAAAGTTAAATAGAAAATTGAACTTAAAGGTTATTATGCAATACTATTTATATAGGTTAACAATTTTCTTGAAGTACCTATTCACTTTAATCATTATTATGTTATTCTAATAATTTATACTTTAATGATATTGTTTAATCTCTTAGTGTAAATGCATTGTATATGCATTCAATTTTTTCCTTCTTATTTCACAATCGCATACTATATACGAGTAATAATATAATACGTAGTATATTAAATATATCATTATTATATATAGTGCATATATGTGTGTATAAATATTAATTCTAAGCTTCCAATTCCGTTGTACATACCTATATTTTTAACATTTATTTCAAAACAATAAAAACATAACTCATTTTCCAAGTGTGAAACTAATTATTATTCTACTATAGCTTAGCTCAGAAAAGGGTTGAGTGACTAGTGTCATATATTACATTTACGAACGTTATTCAATTAACTTTCCAACAAACTCGAGTCTGCAATCGGCCAAATCGAATTAAGCCTCATACATGTACGTGCGTATTGTGTGTGTGTGTGTGTGTGTGTGTGTGTGTGTGTGTGTGTGTGTGTGTGTGTGTGTGTGTGTGTGTGTGTGTGTGT
>JACXSJ010000951.1:21956-40927 GCA_014851325.1 Pentalonia nigronervosa | reverse complement strand
GTATTTTTAATTTTTACCCTTAACACTGAAACACACCCTTTTATCCTTTGGGGCCGTGCAAATTGCCGTGATTAAAAAAAAAGCACATTTTAAAAGTTTCCAAAATAAACATGTCCATTTTTATAGCACTAAATTTATGTTTCCCGAGGGTAAGTATTGTTTTTAATGTTGAAGAAATGATAAATATAACAATTGACTTTTATTATAGAGCACTGTTTAAAATAAACTATTTAATATTTTATTATTTTAAACATCTTGCAGTAGGTAGTAAGGTATTATAAGTTATTTAAAGAATGGTTGAAAAATAAAAATTATTTTATTTTATGCCAGAATAATAAGCAATAAGCTATAAACATGCATTTATTGTATTTTAACATAAAGATCAGAATATGTATAGTGCAATAGATAGTGGGCAGGTATTGTTTTTTAGATAATACTACAACAGTGTACGTAAAAAATGTTAGATTGTATTTTAGACCAGAGGACTGATTCGCTTTTTATTGAGATTACAATGAAAAATTGAAAACTCTAATTGAAATCAGGAGATCACATATTAAACAAATATCTTATAAAGATTAATCTGATTTGTTTGGTATTTTATCTCATTTAATAGTCATAAAAAATACTTATATATGATGCATATTTATTTTTATTAATTCAAAATCAAACAATTAATTACTATTTTATAATATGTTTACACCTACCTATTTAATTGTATTATAGATATCATAGATATTTGTATTATAATAATATTTATAATTAATTTTTAAAATATATACCATGTGAAATAAAAATACCAACGGATTTTTTCTGTAATAATAAATTGATGAATTAGAAATAGAATATTATACTATAAAGTATAAATATACAAATACGACGATATTTTAGTAGTATAAAAAAGAGTACTTAATTATTTTCAAAATATAATAAAGTAAAGTTTTTTTAAGGAGCTTACTAGATTTGTAGTAAAAAAGTATTTATATTAAAATTAATCAACATTTTAACAATAAATATATAAAATTAAAATATCTTATCAACTTTTAATTTGATTAGTCACTTTTAACTAACTTTATAAGCTTTTCCTGTCATTGGAGGTATATTACTTGAATACAATTAGTACTAATTATATTTATTTCCACCTGTACCATCTAGATGAGTCGCTTTATTATTGTCCGTAAAATGTACAATATCGATAGTCATATTGTATAAATAGTACCTAATATAGCTCACACACTTGAAACTACATTTATTTTACGTTTATAGCTTAACCTATGTATAAATAATAAATGTGACTTAGCTCCTCCCTCCACATCCCCCACCCCAAAAAAAAACCTTCACCGCAAAGCGAATCTTATTTATTTTTATTTTTTTGACATATTATGTGCTGTATTTAAAAATAATAAATAAAGAATAACTATTACTGTAATCGAATAAGATCGCGAGCACTGTTGAGTGATGGTTCGAGAAAACTAACACAAACACAACCTCGTATTAAGCCTTAAATGCTAATGGTTGTTGTCATAATAGGTATAATAGTATGTATAAATAATTTACTTAAATTTTATAATATTATATACTACACAGCAATTCGCCATACATAAAATATTAACAACATTATAGTATTACCAACGGATACGACTTCGTGTCAAAATAGCATGCGTTCGCCTGTAATTTGTATTTATACCTAAAAACTAGCACACACACGCAGAATGATCGGTTAAATTGTTATTATCGTATGTCATAACATTCACAAGGTGAATTTATTCTTGGCAATAGGAAGAGGAGTGGTGTTTGGTTCGCTAATGACGGTCCAAGACTAACACGACTTCCTGTCTCGAAACTTACGCACACCCAACAATCATCACTAATAATAGCAATACTACCTACCTATAATTTTAAAAATTTAAACAATAAATACTCATCATATTATGCTCGTACGCCCACACAGCGTTATGCAACGCTGTTTGATGATTAATGTACGTTTAAACGTTTAATTTTGATTTTTTAAAGAAACCATAAATTGTGATGGATCTATCATAAAGAGAGGTTTTAGTGGTAGGCACCTAAATGTTAGCCGGTCACCCTAATAGATACATTTCATTACACAATGCATATTTTAATCAGTCATTTTCTAAATTTTTAAAAAAATAAAATGAAACTCTATATTATTAATATATTATAATATATATATATATATATATATATATATATATATATATATATAGGTAGGGAGCAACAATTTTAGTTAATAATTATTACTTTTTCGATATCGCAGACGGAAGTATACTTGATGTTATCGACAACCGACGATCTTTCTGTTTAATAGGACACTTTCGCACTTTCGCACTTTTGCAGTCCCGCTCGCTGTAGCATCCTTCGACGGCCCGACTTCGCCGCGTTCTTCCATTCCCGGCACATTATGCAAGCGACATCTATTGGTCGGTAATGTATACGCTACAAACAACAACGACGGCCACTGTTGAAATAATAATAATAAAAATACAGTTTCGCGTATTTAATGTTACAATAAGCCTACAATGTTTTAATTCCCAAGCAACAGGTTAGCTGATCGATGATCACGCCGTTTGTTAGACTATTTTATTTTTGTGTATACAACATTTTTTTTAAAGAAAAAATATTTTTTTCATATTTTTATCCTTATAGATTTTTTTAAAGTTTTTTCCATATATGAATGATAAAGTATAGATTTGAGTTCCAAAGCAGAATATTTTTTTTAGTATTTTGATACATAAAAATAGTCGCTCGGAATTGTTGCATTTGGTATGTTTTCTTGGAGCTATTAGATTTATTACTAAGTAAGATTGAAATTAATTTCACGATATTACGAAAAAAAAAAATTTTTATAGTAGATATTTTTGTATATTTAGTGATTTTGTAGTTTTAAGAGCATACTTATTAGTTTTACCATTTTTTAGAGCATATTTGATGATTAATGATAATAAGTTTATAATACAATTTTAAAATTTGGTATTAAAAAAAAATAAACTTTAATAAATATTTATTTTGAGTTTTAACTAGGTATTGTATCGTGTTTATCGTATCCCTAGTTGACATAAAATTTCTCGTTTTATTTAATAAATATTCAGTGAAAATTCTAAAATATTTGTATTAATGAAAATTGTGAGAAAAAGAAAAAATAAGTGCATATTTTTTAAACCATACTTATACTTTTTTATGCGAATAATTATTATAGGCGGTGTGTGCGCCTATCGTCTGGCACCCGCGTCCGGCAGATAGCGCTGCCCGGCGGCAGTGACGTCGCGATTTTCGGCGGTGGCGGTTCGGTCGCGCGCCGTCGCGTGTGCGCACGCGCATCAATGCCGCGCGCAGCCGTCATCACAAATACGCGATAAACAAGTTTTTTTTTACATAATGATAGACATTAGATTATAAACGTTTGTTATTTTTTTTCGCTGCTCCGATCGTGGGCCGTCGCCGACTACATCGAAACAAGTGGGTGTCCGCGCGAAATAATACCGTTCGATTATTCTTGGACAACCGATGTGACGGCGATCTGATCAGTCAATTTTGATCAGCGATTTTTGTTTCTCCGCCTGCACCACACAATCCAGTCGTGTTTCTTTCCGTTTTGAAAACGTTTATCATTTTCTGTGGCCGTCGGTTCGCGAAATTACTGCAGTGCGCGCGTGTCGAAATCCACACGACCAACCACCGACAGAGCGTTCGCACAGACTTAAACGTCACTGCCTCCTCGCGACCATTGGTAAGCACGTCCAAAATTTACGTATTTCGAAACATGAAATACTCGTCGTGTACGTTTAGGTAAGATAATCGTAGAGACGGGCGACGATGGTGGCGTTGTCCCTACGTGGAAATTACTATCCATTTTGATGTTCCCCACCCTCCCCGTGAAATACCCTTAAACGACAATATTTATGAGGGCTCTTGATGCTAATCATCTCACCATTTCGGTATTTGTGGATATACCCGCCAGTTGGAATAAAGATAATAGGTGCTCGTGCACGGTTCGAGACTAGTCGCTCGTCTCTGGGATCCCTATAGTTCTTTGTTGCTCTATTGTTCAAATGCTACCACAGAATAAAGTATCAGTCCAACATATTATGGTAACTGACAGATTCATAGCATTGCTGTTTTTGTTTTTTGTTTTAAAACACTACCATTGTTCCAGTGGCTTGCTAAACTAATTTCAAACTTGAGGTAATCTATACCCCACCCATTGCTTCTAGTCTGAATTTATTTTTTTGTTATTTAATAGTTAAAATATACCTAATTATTAAAAACTATTTAACATACTAAATCCATTACTCGTCACCCACCCGCCCATATTTTTTTTCTGAGGCATTTGCCTCAAAAAAACCTACTTTAGCAAGCTTCTGTGTTGTTTTATTTAAGTCTTTTGTATTGTATTCAAATGACATTCTTATACCCATTATACGAGGTCTTGTATCGCCTGTTTGTTATAACATAACATACGTTTATGCATTTAATTGTTTTGTTTTCATGTAGGTATTATGTATAAAGAGCCTCGTAAACAATTACAATATTTAAATTTCATCATAACATTTTTATCCAACCAACAATGTAGATATTTTGTAAAAAAATTTCATTATACCAAACACTATTAAAAAAAATTATTTGCCTACCTATTAAACACTTTTATACATTTTCGACAACTTTTTTATAATCGTTATTAATATTAATGTTAATAAATAGGTAATTTCCTCTGTAGTTTACTCATCGGAAAATTAAATAGTAATTTTAATTCTCTTATCAATTCAATGTTTTTCACTTTAAAAAATATTTATTAAATATCAAATTTCATACTTTTTTAAGATCCGTGAAAATTTTAATTATAGATTAAATCAAAATGTATTTTTCATTCAATTTAAAAGCAATGAAAATGTATTTTATTTACCTAGGTATTAGATAACACTTAATGTGGTAAATGTAATACATTTAATAAGTAATTTTAGAAAATACCCATATGTATAGGTATTTACATATTGATTAATCTATCAAAAAAACATTAAGAAATATCAATAAATTTATTACATAGGTAAGGAACTCAATAACATATCAATTCTTGAATATTTTTACCAAAATTATTTTAAATAAAAAAAAATTTAGTTCTTTTTATGCATTAAATTCTTATATTGTCATAATTTTGTAGTTCCTAATAAAATAAAATTCCATACGGTATATAAAACAACATATACATTTTTTATGAGCAAATAATAAAAGGTTATTATTAACTGTAGTGGTACGTTAAAATATTTAAACTATGTAGGTGGTATACGAATATAAAAAGGTTTAAAACCACTGATCTAGATAGACAGTAGTAATTTTCTATGTATCATGCTTGCTAAGAAAACAAATTTAATACCATTGAAAATGACATTGACTGATATGCAGGGTGGGTGATTTGGTGACCGCCACTCCCCCACTTATGATATGTTTTTTTATATCATTCTAATTCTTTATGTTGCAATAATATTATATGCTAAACATGTTTTCTGACTTAACTTTCATATAGATACCTAATACAAATCCCTCATAAACATAACATATTACGGGTAGTTACCTATATAAATATTTTTTTGAAAATCTACCCTTCTTGAACAACTGAATCCGAAAATTACTATAACACTCAGAATGTCATTTAAATATTCTATCAAAACTATGATTGTGCCCTCTCTCCACTCATCATTAGGGTTTTGAAGTTGTTCCATTTGCATGTTTTTTTGTGGTTTATTAATTTATTTGCTCTGTAAGTTAGAAATATTTGGTGATTTTTTTAGCATTAAAAAATCATATCTTATCTGCTTTTGAGCATATTTAATGATTAATGATAACACAATCTAAAAATTCAAATACCTATTAAAATATTTAATTTTACAGAATATGAAATAATGAGATATTATATACATTAATTTTAAGAGTTCTCACAATATATTATATTGTATCCTTAACCATTAAACTAACCTATGAATATTACCTCTGAGCTTTACTATTTAAACTCTTATAAAATATTAAATTTGTATTTATAAAATATTTGTGTAAAAATAAATTAATGCATATTTAATAAAAGCATTAGTTCCAATTCTTATTTACTCATTATGTACTTATCTGTATTCTTCTAGCTATTATTAGCTAAATTTAATTAATAGTTGATTATATTTTAATGGTTTTTAATTAGTTTAAATGACAATATATCTTATAAAAATATTTTCTACTCACTTGAAATTTTTCAAAAGCTAGTCTAATATTTCATCCTCCTTGCAACCCCAATAACCCGATAAAGATATTCACTGTCATAGTTATTATTAAAGCACTATAACATTTATTGCTAAATTATCATTGACCATTACCCACCCACCATCCCTTAAGAAACTCAGAGACAGCCACCTTTTGATTACACCCTTTTCCATGTCACTGCTTCTCTTCTCCTAGATACTTACCTATTATATGTCACAATTTAATGTTGGTTAATTTCTAAAAATATCTATACTCAGAAAAAAATATAATTGACACCCTTTTAAAAATGTATTCATAGTATATGGAATAAATTTTGAAATTTTATTTTTATTTAAGTATGTTTTTGGGTACTTTGACTATTACGTCAACTATTTTACGATTCATTTAAGTATAATATTTATTATTATTTTTGAATAAGGTGCAAACATTTTTTTTGTGACTGTTCGTATATATATATATTTCTACATATATTTAAACTTTGGCATGTATTTCTAAAATCTTAAAATATCATCAGACTGGTGGCCAATTGGGATTTGGGCAAATAATCATTTCCAGGTCATCTGGCCTTCCTTCCACATCAAAGCGCCTTCCAAACAAAATGTTTTATTTTACCTTCATTTATCTTTGCTGCTTAAAAGCATTAATTTGTGCATAATTGTTAAAAGAAGTTTAAAATTTTTTTTTTTGTAAGTTCTTAAGTTATTAAATAATAAAATAAGTATATTAATTAACTGTTTAATTTAGTTAACATTTTTTTTTTTTTTTGAGTAAGTCATAGAAACATACATTTTATTTTCTGGTTTTGTTAATGAGTAGGAGAAAATCAGCTTGTCATGCCTCTTTGTTGACCTCGTTGTATTGTTAGAAGGTTACACGAAATCATAGTACAATCTAACAGGTTAAGTAGTATTACCTATTTTTTTCAAAAGTAATTTCATGATAATTAATGTACATAATACTTAACCTAAACAGTTGTTGCATTTTATATTGTTGGTAAGTACCTAGTTTTAAATTTAAGTTAAAATTTCTTAAGTTGAATTAGGGGTGACATCAAGTGGTGTCACTTGTTATAAAAAAAAAAAATAAATAACAATTTATTAATTACTGTCATGAATATTTCATCTTTAATTAGTGTCTCATTCCTGTAAAATAATAAAATATATTATATTGTTTTATTGTTAACGCTTAGATAAAATCATCTAGTAAAAATATTATTTTTAAAAGTTATTACAAAAAATATTATAATGTTATTTTATTATTAATTGGCATTTATATTGTATTTTAATATAGATATAATTAGGTAAATTGTGTCAAAAAAAAAGTTTCTTTACTTAATGTACTGAATCATACTATAATATATCCACAACTTTAGTACCTATTTATTTTATTGAAGGTGAACAAGCAATGAATTATTTTCATTTTATTTTACTAATACTTTTAGAAAAGCCTTAAACACTAAAGATTGTTTTTAATAAAAAAAAAAAGAATACAAATTTAATTTGTTTTATTGTTAGTTCCAATAATAAGACTATATACAGTAAATCTTAGTATTTTATCATTATTTGTGTAAACCAACTGTATACTGAACACGGTATGACAGCGTTCACATATTTTTTAAGGGGTAGGTTGTGGGTGGTTAAGTAGTACCATACTACCTTTAGGTATTACTTATGCAATACAAAAATAGTAGAATAACTAATTATTAGAATAAAATGGCCATTTTATTCTAAGTTACAAAATAGTATTTATTGTCATTATTGTGCACTTTTTGGTTGAACTGATCAAACGAGTTGCGTTAAAAAAAGCTATAATAACTTTCAAAATGCTGACATGAGAATAAAATTACATAAAACAACTGACAAACATATGGCGTCTATTAAAATGACAAATAGACAAGCAGCTTTTCCAATAATACTTTCTTTGATAGAAAATGCTAAGACATATATTGCATACAACAAAGAAATAATTAGATATTTAATAGATATTACTTTATTTCTTAGTAGACATTGTTTATCTTTACGGGGACATAAAGAGAATAAAAATGAGGATATTCAAGAAAATTTCAAAGATCTGGCTGCACTTTTAGCTAAATACTCTCCAGCCTTAATATCGTACATAAATGAAGTTAAAATAAAAGGCAGAACATAAAACTTTTTATCCTGGCAGAGACAGAATCAGTTAATTCAAGCTATCTCAACAAATATTCGTATCAGCTTTCAGCAAGAACTATTAAATGCTACAATTTCAGTGTTTCATTGGACAGTATGATTGATATATCAAGAAAAAAAATTATCTAATGTATTTTGATATATTAATAAAGAAATCATATGTTAACGACTTGTTTCAGTATGTGAGACACTCCTTACAATTGGCAGCATCATTTTACTATGTTCAATGATATTTGTGAAGAAATAAAGTTAAACTGGAAACAGCATCTTGTTGGTCAGTCATTTGATGAAGCTGCCTCAATACGAGGCTCTTATAATAGACTTTAAGCATTTATTAGAGAACAAAATCAAAGTGCAATGTATATTTAATGTTATGCCCATTGTTTTATCTTGGTTGTGATTGATGCTGTAAGTAGTTGTCTTGAAGCCCATGATTTATTTGGAAACCTAGAGTTACTGTTTGATTTTATTGGAAGAAGTAAAAAATGAATTGGTCTTTATTCTAATTTCCAAAAAAAAAACCGTTATCCTAGAAACCCTCAATGCCGATTAAAAAGAGTCACCACAACACGATCATCTCACTCTTCTGCTCTTCAGACTGTTATAGATATATGTAATACTTTAATTGATACACTAGATGATTTACAAAATGATCCCACCACTGATCGGGTTTGCTGTGTGAAAGCAAGTAGCTAAATGGATTATATGTTGTCTGAGCATTTCATATTAACAAGTTTGTTATTCACTAATATTTTTAATATTACAAGTTCATTGAATAAATTTCTTTAAGGTAAAAATGCTGATTTATTAAATGCTGTAAATTATATAAAAATAGAAAACCTTCGATGAGACAAACAGTTTAATATACAAAATAATAAAAACAAATTCATTGAATCGAAGAAAAATTATTTTTCTTTCATTCTAATTAAACAAAATAAACGTGTAGACGTATTAAAATAATGTTAGGTGAAAAAGTCAGTTTTAGATATTATCACGACTCAAATAAAGAAACACTAAAGAAAACTCATCACCATTATTAAAAGATCTTTCACTTTGTTAAAGAACAAGAATTAAGGAAAGAAATAACCTATATATTTGTGTTTCAAATTGCTGCATTTGATTCAAAACATAAAACTTTGTTTCTTAGAAGTAATGTAATGAATTAATTTGATTCAGTAATGATAATTCACTGTATCTTTTACAAAAGTTAAATTATAAAATTAGTAAGTACCTAAATAATATTTAATCCTAAATGTAATAAACAACTAATTTTCCCGTACCATAATTTTAAATTAATAAATAAATATATGTAACTATTAATTATATAAGTGAAATATAGCATAACTGCAATTTAAAATTAATTTAAATTCAGCAGATAAGTGCAATTTGAGTTTCAAAGTTGGGAGATTGCAATTTTTAACCTATGGGGCCTATTACAGCTTTGATTAATATCCTCTGAATTTTTGGGGAAGCAAATTTTTTTTGGTGGGGGGTTAAGAATTATACCTAT
The DNA here is from genome assembly GCA_014851325.1 of Pentalonia nigronervosa. Taxonomy (NCBI): domain Eukaryota; kingdom Metazoa; phylum Arthropoda; class Insecta; order Hemiptera; family Aphididae; genus Pentalonia; species Pentalonia nigronervosa. The sequence continues at coordinate 30,991 of JACXSJ010000951.1, read as the reverse complement.
GGGTAATCATAATGAAATATTGTCACATCTTTATTTTGGCGATCCGGCGCCACTGTAAACAAAAAATAACACTAGTGGCATAATATCCATCATAATCTTATTTAAAAAATAATATTATGTTTTCTAACTTAATAAATCAGTTCAAAAATATTTTCTAGTATCAATTTATATTTTGTTTACAATACACTTTAGTATTAGATACCTACCTATGATTACAATTTAATTTAATAACATGGAATAATTATTGAAAATCATTATTTAATTTTTGTAGACATTATGGCAGAAGTTCAAGATGCTATAAATATTGGTAAACCAGTACCAATAGTTTTGGCTGAAGAAGACCATCAATTCATACTCGATGAAGAAGCTCTTGAAAGTATTCTTATGAAGGATGATATTAAAGACCGAAATGTTGTTGTTGTATCTGTTGCTGGATCTTACCGAAAAGGAAAATCATTTTTAATGGATTTTTTCCTCAGATACATGAAAGCCACAGTAAATAATCCGAAAAAATAATTACTAATTTTAAGCATACAATATCATTAATAAATAATAATATTATAGTATCATTTAAACCTAATAAAAGAAGATTCTCATTGGATTGGATCAGATGATAAGCCATTGGATGGATTTACCTGGCGTGGTGGATCTGATAGAGACACTACAGGTATTCTTATGTGGTCTGAAGTATTTAAAGCCACATTAGAAGATGGTGAAAAAGTAGCCATCATACTACTAGATACTCAAGGTACATTTGATAGTGAAAGTACAGTCAAAGATTGTGCCACAGTTTTTGCATTAAGCACGTTGCTTAGCTCAATCCAAATATATAACCTAAAATTTAATATACAAGAAGATGATTTACAACATCTACAAGTAATTGTTTTTTTTTTTTTTTTATGTTATTTCAATTTACCTAACTGACAAAAAAAAATTTTAGTTGTTCACTGAATATGGTCGTTTAGCACTTGAAGATTCTGGTACAAAACCATTCCAAAAATTACAGTTCTTGGTTAGAGATTGGAGTTTTCCGTATGAAGCTGAATACGGCGCAGAAGGCGGGCAAAAAATATTAAACAAAAGACTGCAAATATCTGACAAACAACACCCAGAACTTCAGTCCCTAAGAAAACACATTAAATCTTGTTTTTCTGATATCAGTTGTTATCTAATGCCTCACCCTGGTCTGAATGTTGCTACTAATCCCAATTTTGATGGAAAACTTTCAGGTAGTAAAAACCTTAACTAAAATAATAATTTAATGAGATTGAATATTTTTTTTATTATTTTTATTTAGATATTGAACCCGAATTTAAGCAAAACCTCTTAACTTTGATACCAATGTTGTTGAAGCCAAACAAGTTAATATTGAAAGAAATTGGTGGACAAAAAATTAAGGCAAAAGAGTTAGTTCAATATTTCAAAGCATACATTAAATTGTTTACTGGAGCTGAACTACCAGAACCAAAATCTATGCTTGTTGTAAGTTTAAAAAAAATATTTATAGAAAGTAAGGAAAAATATATAATTGACAATTGTAATAATTAAATGTTAGACAACTGCTGAAGCAAATAATTTATCTGCTGTTGCATCTGCTCGAGAAGTGTACCGCCAGATGATGGATACTATTTGTGGTGGTAACAGACCATATTTAAATACCAACTCACTAGATGAGGAACACATTAAGAGCAAAGACATGGCAATGGAACAATTCATTGTTAAGAGAAAAATGGGTGGTGATGAATTTTCAGAATCTTATAAATTTAAATTAGAAACTGTAAGATTATGTCAACATTCTTTATTACTTAATATCACCAAATTGTCTAAATCCTCAAATAATTTTTAGGATATCGATGAAGACTTTTTAAAATTCAAATCTCAAAATGAAAGCAAAAATGTATTTAAATCTGCACGTACACCAGCAGTATTTTTTGCAATCGCAGTTGTTTGTTATTTCATATCTGGATTATTTAACTTCTTTGGAATATACTCTGTAGCCAGTGGTATTAATTTAATTATGGGCCTTGCTCTTCTCATTCTTATATTGTGGGCATATATAAGGCAAGTATATTAATTATTTAAATATTTATTAATTGTAGTTTAAAAAATGTGTGTGAGGTGATTCAATTATACCCAGACAAAATTTATTGCAAATTCTATTTGAATTATTTGCCTTCATAATAATATACTTTAGCATTCTATTAGTGCTTCCAGTGGTCTTGCCACTTTTGAAAACATCTTAGTATTTCCGTCAAAGCTTTATACTTTAATTCTTCTGTCATATTAGGAATGATCTTATTAACATCCTCGAATTTGACTTTAGTTTTAGAATCCTATCCATGTATGCATGTTTTATCACATATAATTATTAATTTTATAATATTTGAGTCATAAAAAACTTAAATTTTTATTTCCAACATACTTCAATACAATATTCCATTTGGTCCCCTGTTAAAAATTTTAGTACTATTTTTGTGGACACCATTTTCATACCCAATTCATCTGTTAACATTTAAATGACAAGATCCAATTACATACCAACTTCATTGGCTACATTTCTGACAATCAACAGTGACAAGATAACTTTCAACAATTAACTTAACCAAGTCAAAAGTCTTCGTAGCATTTTTACCAATTTCAAACAAAATTAAATACATAAAACACAAATATTTTTGTAACCTCGTATTGAAAAATTGTAGTTTTATACAATGTGTCTCACTTTGAATGCAATCTGTCAATAACAGGTAAAAAACAACTTTTAATGTATACTAAAATACTGGAAGATAAGTATAGTTTATTTTGGTACTAGTAACATTAAACATTTTAGTCTGCACTTACTGAACACACCTTGTATATTAACCTCATATATTAACTCAACTTAATCCATACAATTTTGACCCATTATTTTAGTTATAAATAGTAACTTACTGCATTATGGTTTTGCTCCATTAGTGTTTTATATTACTATTGATTCTTGTCATTCGTGAATTTTAATAATTTCTTGATTCTTTATTACCATTTACCTCATACTTAATAGGGTTTTGATAAATATTTTAAATTTTATGTTCTATTACAGGTATAGTGGAGTGCATAGTGAACTAGGCACAACTATTGATGATGCAGCTAACATTACGTGGGACAATGTTAGTATTTATATTAATCATTATAGCATCGTAACAGTTGTTAGTTATTTGAATTTTTTTTTTAGTTTCTGAAGCCAAGCTATGAAATTTTCCTTCAAAAAGGTTTAGAACAGGCCACTAATCAAGCAATCAATATAGCCGTAAATAACACAACATCTCCTATTTCTGGTGTTCAGTCACCATTTGGAAAAAAGCCTATGCAAAGAATGAATTCCCATGCAGAGATGAACAACAGGTTTAAACAGTCATGATACAATATTGCCTCATGACGTTGTTAAGTCGTCTTATAAATGGCACACATATGTTAACTTTCTGTGATTATATATAATTTTTTTTTTACATATATATAAAATGTTATACCTATCTACTTGTACATGAAATTCATTATGTTTATCATCATTTTTAAATGTTAATGTGTATTGATAGTTAATACTTTTTATTGTGTTGAATCCGTAATTATTTTTCCATTAGTTTTTTCAAACAAATAATACATTTTGTTTCAAGGAAATTTCTACCATTAATCTATTTTAGTAATAGAAAAATGAATAACAATTTTTATTAAATAACATTTAGTTTTAATTATTTTATAAAAATATTTTGCCTCATTTAATAGATATTCAATTCAACAATCATTTTTATATTATCTGATTTTGTTTATTTTTCATTAAAAAAACCCATCTTAGTCTTCCAAAAATAAATTGTCATTTTTCTTAGATAAATTGCTCAAATCACTGGGACTAGAACGAAGCCATAACATTTCCTATACTCAGTTATATTAATTTGGTTTAAATATTTTTATTAATATAAGGCTAATTTTTTGGTCCGTTTTGCCTTAATCGCCAATAATGTATTCGCAATAATAATAACTAATGTTTAAATTATTTTATATTACAAGTTGTATTTCCCATTTATAATTTATGTTACTTATAGATTATACTATTGTTTATGTAAAAACATTCAACACAGCAGTTTATTGGTAAAAAATTATAAAATATATATATATATGTGTTTTATATTAATTAATTACATTGCCTAAATTAATGTAAATCAATAACCATTTTACCGTGGGTTTAAGATAAAAATGTATGTACATAAATATTACTATTTTAAGTGCCATGGATGTTAAGTTAATTATGGGACTGTTATTTTTTTCTGGATTTATATTATAGTAAAAAAATTAATGAAAACAAGGGTTATATTATTTATTTTTATAATATTCATAATCGTATTTGAACGATTGTATTTTATTTTATGTAAAAATAGAGCAATCAAAATTAAGTTATTTGTTCCAATACAATATGAATACGCAACTTTATTTTATGTGAGTACAAGTTTTATGTAAAAATACCAAATGTTTTATACTTAGCATGTTACATATTTAGTGTGAGACACTAATTGTCAATGTTTTGGGTGTATAGGTTGTTGTGTTCATAATTTTATGATTAAATGTATGTTCTATATTTTTAATGAAGCTTATTTTGTACTTTATGAGTTATGTATAGTTATTAATATTGTGAATTTTTTCAACCAAGCACTAAACTAAACCGAAACTATCTATTTCATAACCAATTCCTTTTAAATAACATAAAACCATAATCTGTTTCAATATATTTTCTTTTTTATATCAACCTTCAATAATAATTTAAATCATACATTTAAGTGTAAATATCTATAACAAAGTGTAATCCAAGTGTCGATCTACCCAATTTTCATTTTTCCAATAATGCTAATTTTAGAAAAAAAAATAATTGGTTTTTATGAGAAATATATGAATAAGACTACTATAATAAAATATTATTTCAGTAAAAATTAATAAAATCATTTTTGAGAAAGCATTAATTATATATTTTTTTTGTCTGTTAAAAACTTACAAGTTTAAAACCAGTATTTAATGCAATAAAATCTAGCCACTGAATTATATTTTGCTAAAAATAAATCGCATTATGTATATTAGGTATTTAATAACATTGCTATATGTTAATAAATCAACGCACCATAGAGCAGTGTGAATAGGCTTGTGTCTTGTAGTATAAATATTTTGAAAATGTCTTGGTATATAGTAATAAATAGGACTCGAATTCAAATGTAAATATATATTTTCACTATGACATGATAAATTAATTTTGGCAAGTGACACTTATTTCCCCTGATTTTCGATAAAATTAACTAAACTTGCAGTGATGTACTCAAGGGGGGAGGTTAGGGCTATGAACGACGAAAATGTTCCCGACCCCTGCTATAAAGTATCAACTAGCAATGCAACTGTGGGTTACCACTTATCAGTCATCACTTCATCAGCTCACAGCTGCATCAAACTGTGGTCCAACTGCCAAAATATTGAATGAAATTATGAAAATAAATAGAACTGTAATTCAAAATTACAAACTAAATCAAATTCAGTGATAGTATCTAGTTTCTAAGTATTTTATATTTTTTGCTTATTTTTAAAAAATGTAATCAATTTTTTCAATTTTTTAGTATTACGTCAGTTGAACAACTTGGTATTTAGTGTGTTATAATTTAAATTCATTTTAATTATAGAACAATTTATAAATGTATACAATTATAAAATAGAAACGATTTTGGAGAGCTTGAAACATAAACATTTGAGTTTTTGGTATTACCATGACAATTCATTAAAATACATTATTACTTATAACATCCCTCTCCCCCCCACCATTGAAAATTCCTAGGCACGCCACTGTATACTTGATTTCATACATTTTGTCATAAATACAAGTTTTTACATTGAGATGACCGATTTACTGGACACTCGAACACGAACTTAACACTTTTAGATACGAAAAAGAACCGGCCGGGGAACCGTTACAGCCCGTTTACTGTTTAGGTATCAATTCATCGACTAAAAAGAGCAAAAATTCATTAACGGCGAAATATCGACTTCTTTTTTATTACATCATCTTGTTTATAAACTCAGTCTATAATTTCTGTAGGGGTACTAAAGTTGAATTATTAGTTAAAACCAGTTTTTTTATTAGTTTTTTCAAAATTTACTAATGGTGTTAAATACAATTTTTAAAACTATAATGCATATGCATTTACCAAATATTACTGTTTTGCCAACGGATAGCTAGACGCTCAAGCTCTGCTTTCAAAAACATTTCCGCCTTCGTAAAGAACCCGCCAAACCCAAAATCTATAGAGATCTATCTTTATCTATCTTTATAAATTGGTTTCACTAAACTGTCCCCGTCGCTAAGTCTTATCACAAAATCCAAGATCTATAATCCTCTTTATGGATCTTGGACTGTTTGTCTAAAGTCTAAATATATAATTAGCCACAGGTTTTCCCAGTGAGAGGATTTTTTTCCAACTACCAGTTTTCAATCATTTGAAATTTGCAAGTTATAAAAAATTATTTTATAGGTTTATTTGTTTGATATTCATTTTATTAAACAACAACAGTTTCTCCATACTCAATGGTATTGATCATTATTTATTCAAATAACAACAATTTTTAAAACCTTCAAGGAAAATCAGAGATTTTTTGAAGACTGAAGAGGAAAACCAATAGCTTTGAGTCATATAAAAGAAGAAATTATTAATTTTTCATCTGATAACACTATGCTTCCGCTCGGTGCTCATATTGTCTCTAATCGCCATCAGTCTATACCATTAAATTTGATTTGACGTGGTTCATAGTTCATACTACGATATACTACTTAGTTTATGTCGTTCATGGATCATTTTATAATATAACTAATTTAACTAATAATAGTATATTATATGATCAATGATAAGTATTATCCATTTATTGTGAAGTATCATTAATATTTATATTTTATAACTTGAGAAAAGAAACTAGGACAGTCGAAATGCATTTGTCGTATTTATTTAAATATATATTTATTTATTTATTTATTTATTTATTTAAACATATACTATTCAAAAATAAATTTGTTCATAATAGTTTAGTATCAGTTTTATTTAATATTGATGTTCATAAAAAAATATATAATAATTATTTTTTTGTATTATGGCAGAATATCCCAATATGACTCAGTTGAACATACTGGAATTTGTGAAATGTATGAGTAACTATATAATACATAACAATATCGAAATTAGAAAAATTAATAATATTAAACGTGTAATGAAAAAGATGTTAGTTTGTTATTATATAAAATTGTAGAAGTCCTTCAATACTCTCATTAACTAACCATCCTATAATTATTTTTATAGTCGAATAAAATTGAGTCTGATTGGCGAAGAATCGCAAATTGAAATATGTTTATATGTTAATGATTATAGTGATAGAGTTCCAGCGGCAGATTGAATGAAGACTGAGCACAATAAGTTTTTTCATTTGTAATGTCTTAATGTCTGTTTGTATTGTCATGTTATTAAATCTGTATAAATGTTTATTTTAAAAGTTGGACAAATATCTATAGTTAAAAACTTAATGCAATAACTTAAATCTATTTAGATCCTTCATCATCCAATTAAATCGATTATATGTCGGTCGTTCATTACTACCCGATCATGATTACAAACTTGGAATAAACGACTCAACTCTCTGTATACTACATCTCACCAAAAGTATTTGTAACTTTCAACATATGCTTTTTGACTGTCCATCTTTCCACTTTCAAATTCTAATTTTGCTCAGTCCCTTAGAACCTTTAAAATAGCGGATGACCTAACCTCTAGTGTGACTGTAACTTTAAAACAAATGGTTTGGGTACATTTTTTTAAACATAAATTTACCAAGTTTTAAAAATAAAAAAACGTGTAGTAGCTAAAGTGCAATTATGTAGGATAATAAAAAAACAATTTCTAGTAGTAGTATAAATTACACTGTGTAATTGTCATTTGATTTCATACAAAAATGTGATGTTAAAAGTTTCTAAATGTGTATTTTTAGATAGATATGCATACATCATTAAAATTTAAACAAAACTTAATTTATATAAATATTATTATAGTACTTTTTTTGTAGAGAAATACAAATTTCTATCTGAAATTTTATTTTGTACCCAACTTGTATATTTTATAATATGTGGTAGTTGTCGTCAGCGAACGGAGGAGTTTTGGCATAAATCCTGTTGTGAATGGGTGGATGGATAAAATATATTTTACTCTTTTCATTAAAATTGTTCACCACACCACTGAAACTTACTATGAGCCGGTTATAAGCCGGTTGATCTTAATCCATAAAATCGTAATACACTATTTATGATTTCAAAAACTATTAACGTTTCTGAAAATATTTTTGTAATTTAATTTTAAGTTGTTACATAAAAACAACATTTTTTTAAAAAAAATATATATTTTTTATTTATTTTTAATGACCACAATATGCACTAATATTAAATCCTTATTCCAAAGCAAAATATTTTTCTGAACACTTGATAAAGTATATTTTGTTCAATGTAGTGTCTACTACAGTTTGCGTATACGCATACAACCCTACTACAGTATATACAGATAGTACGATCAAACTTAAATGTAACATGTTTACATGTAATATAGATAGGTAGACGCCTAAAGTCTAAACGCCAAGGCAGTCGTAAGAACAAGAAACAAAACAAAATGATGCAATAGGTCATGTGAATAAATGATTTGACATGTATCGACTAGGAGTCGCCATTACACATGTAATGAACTACACGGGTACCCGTGTTTTTACCTACGACGGGGTTAAAGCCCGTGCAATAAAAATACCCGGGAGCTTGCGGCGGTCATCAAAACCGCACACTTACCGTTCATAACCGCACATTTTACATCGTTCAATACCGCACACATCGATGTTAAATTATTAAATGTTAAATTACTATAAAATATGTACGTGAAGTCGAATAAAGTCGCGATCACACTAAATGTTGTTAAAAACCATAATCGTATATTATTTTATTTCTTAAACGTGTAGAT